>SJYW01046749.1:180480-199310 GCA_006410735.1 Raphicerus campestris | reverse complement strand
AAAACTTGAGATGGTTTTTATCCGTGGTATTTTTGCATGGGAATAAGGAACAAGCATTTAGAAAGGTTACAGAAAGGTCTGCTGGGATACCTCTTTAGAAAAACCCTCACAAACACTCAATGTTTTATAGCAATAACTAATGACGAACATTAACTGATCATTAGCAGATACCAGGCACCTTGCTTGCATGCAAAGAGCTCATGTAACAGGGCAATGTGAAGGCAATGTGAAACAAGCCCCACTACTGTCTTCATTTTGCAGATGAGAAAATGATGTTCAGAGACTGTACATCCGGTCAAGTGTACCTAAGGCTGCGAAATGACGAAGCAGTGTCTTGAACTTAGATCTGACTCCAAAGCCATGTCTACCACTAGGCTTTTATCTGTAAGGCTTACACAATTAGAAGTTTGTGCTATAATCTAGATAAGGGATGTAGATATGTGTGTGCTCAGTCATGTCTGACTCTTTGCAACCCCATGGACTGTAGCTTGTCAGGCTCCTCTGTCCATGGGATTTTTGCAGGCAAGAATAGCGGAGTGGGTTGCTATGCCCTTCTCCAGGTGATCTTCCTGACGCAGGGATCGAACCCATGTCTCCTATGTCTTCTGCACTGCAAGTGGATTCTTTACCCACTGAGGCATCAGGGAAGTCCAAGATTTCCTTTGTGTTATAATCTAGATAAGGCATGTGGGTATATAAAAATATAAAAGGAAATTCAAACACATTTATGAAACTGCCCCACATTTTCAGAACTTGGATCAAAAGCCTCTACTGTACTTTTTTTTTCTTCAAGGAACATTCACAAACTTACGTACAAATAACTTTAAATTGACATAGTAGAGACCAAAGGCTAAGTCACTGTTAACATATTCAACTTTATTATTCCTGTTTCTCTGTCTTCCTTGAGCTTGGAACTCCTTACCCACCCCTCACCCCAATCACCTGTCAGATCCAAGGCTCCCTGTGCTCAAACCCATCTGCCCAGTCCCACCACTTCACCTCCTCTGCCTGACCCGCCCGCTGGAGTGAATTTTCTCCTCTGTGATTTCATGACATTCTGTTCCATGCAATTGCCATTGTTTACATTTGTCTTCCTCCAGACACCGTGCCTCCTCGCTGAGCCTCACTCTCGTCCATACCCACAGCACCAGCCACTAGCCTTGGGACGAGGGCCCCCTGACCATCTTCTCAAGTGATGTGGGAAGGACCTCGCCAGAATGGACTCAGTGATGGTGGCTTCTTGGCAGAGGTGTTTTCTCAGCCATGGGGCATCTGGAAGGAAGTCAATGAGATAAAAACTGTATGTCTATCTCACTATGTATTTCAAAAGAAAACCATGAAATACGATCATGAAAGAGCCTCTTACAGATCGTCAAGGCAACCATCTGTTTATTTTGGTTCCACTGTCCCTGCTCCTCCTTTTTCCATGCATTGAAAATGTGAGCTCCTGAGCTGGATTTTATAAACGGAGCTGCCAGGAAAATATGCGTAGTTTTTACCAAATACAATCCATCTAGAGATTTCAATGTGGTGAGAACGGGCTGGAAAGGGAAAATACAAACCAGAATTCTTTAAACTGGAAATAGTTGATGGTTAGGATCATCTGCATACAGACAATAGATGCTCTGAAACACCTCTGATGTAATAACCAGGATCTAGAATATGAAAGGTATATATAATAAAAGAAACAAATGACATATATACTATTCTGTTTTTAGATGCTTGTCAAAAGAGAACTATAAAAATGTCACCTTTCTGTAATAGCAGAGTAGGAAGGCTGCTACCTAGGTATGACAATCTTATTTGTTTTTCATCTGTTAGTCTTTGACAGTACCTCTATTTTTTTTTTTTTTTCTATTTAAGTCAGTGACTAGGATGACTGCAGGAGAGAGGTCCTCATTAGGTTTCTGCATTATATTCAGAAGAGCTATTTTTGTAAGAGGAATGAAGTTCAACATGATCTTTACTAGCTAGATAAACAGGGAGAAGGCAATGGCACCCGACTCCAGTACTCTTGCCTGGAAACTCCCATGGACAGAGAATCCTGGTAGGCTGCAGTCCATGGGATCGCTAAGAGTCTGACTTGACTGAGCGACTTCAGTTTCACTTTTTGCTTTCATGCGTTGGAGAAGGAAATGGCAACCCACTCCAGTGCTCTTGCCTGGAGAATCCCAGGGATGGGGGGGCCTGGTGGGCTGCCATCTATGGGGTTGCACAGAGTCGTACACGACTGAAGTGACTTAGCAGCAGCAGCAGCTATATAAATAAGCTAGACAAGATTGGATAACTGATAGAATCAGATACTGAGATGGGATGCAGTTGGCAAAGCTGTCAAGTGTGTCTGTCTATCTGACAAACGTTAGGTAAGAAGGGTAGTCACCATGGACCACAAGCAGAATATTAATCAGCGACGTGACTGACTGGCCATTATAGAGAAAGGATGAAAGGATTTGGACCAATCCAGGTATGGCACCCCACTCCAGTACTCTTGCCTGGAAAATCCTATGGACGGAGGACCCTGGTAGGCTGCAGTCCATGGGGTTGCTGAGGGTCGGACCAGACTGAGTGACTTCACTTTCACTTTTCACTTTCATGCATTGGAGAAGGAAATGGCAACCCACTCCAGTGCTCTTGCCTGGAGAATCCCAGGGACGGGGGAGCCTGGTGGGCTGCCGTCTATGGGGTCGCACAGAGTCGGACACGACTGAAGCGACTTAGCATAGGTGTCTGCTGAGTGCTCTAACCCTTCTTACTATCCCGTGGTGAAGCAGCAGCCTCACCAAGAGCAGACCAGGATCACTGCAGGAATGGGAGGGATGTGTTACTGATCTCAGCATATGGCTTCTTACTTTTGCTAAGACAGGCCCCCAGCACTTCAACCAGGCTAAGTTCTCCCAGAAACCTCTACTCCTCCCTTGTACCCCTTCTCACCCTGGCAATGAAACAATTCTCTGACCTGTCTATCTTCCCAAACAAGGTTACCAGCTCCATGAGAGCCTTATCACTTAGCACAGCACCAGACACCCAGTAAGTACCAGGACATGTTGAAGAAATACATGAAATATTGAGCAGACTCAGGGACTTCCCTGGTGGTCCAGCTGCTAACACTCCATACTCCCAATGCAGGGGGCCCAGGTTCGATCCCTGGTCAGGGAACTAAATCCCATGTGTTGCAACTAAAGATCCAGCATGCAGCAACTAAGAGCCAGTGCAGCCAAATAAAATAAATAAAAATAAATATTAAAAAAAATGATTGAGCGAACTCACCCCAGTTAAAGTTGAAGAACTTCAGGGCATAGAGACCTGCCAATATGCAACAACACAGCTGTTGCTCTAACATTTGTGGGGTCAGGGACTTAAGACCCCTGCAGAACACTAATACTTGGGTCCATATGTACAGATAACATCAAGCAAAGACAGAGGAACCGCTCTGACATCCAGCTGGACTCTTCTTTCGATTTAGAGCTCTGAAGAAGTACAAGACGTTAAAGGGGCCACTGTCTGTTGTTATCTTTACTACACAAGCATGAGAGAAAGTAGACACTCACAACCACCTTTCCACTTTCCTCTCTCTCTTTCTCCACAGATGATAAGACCCTGATGAAAGTACAAAGGCAACCACTAAAATAAAAATGAAATGTTCCTTAATTCTAGTCTTGAAAATGATTGAACAAGGATTGAACAGCTTTGGGAAAATAAACACAGCAAATAGAACCTAACAGATATAACTGTAAAACATTATGATTGACTTGAGACCAAGCATATCAGCTGTCTCAATGAGGATGGTGGGCTAATTTCACCAATGATAAGAAAAAGATCCTCAATTCAGCTTACAAGATAAGACCAAACTATACACTATATTCATGAGATCTATAAAACAAAATGATTCAGCAAGATAAAATATATAACAGATGGATGAAGGTATTCCAGGAAAATGAAAACACTGTGAAAGCTGCAGTAGCAATCTTGACAGTCAACAAATAAGAATTCAAGCCTAAAATTAACAAAGAGTGGTACTTTATAATGCCCAAAGCCAAATTTATAATAAAGATAAAACACTTATGAATATCTATACTTAGAATAACATAGTAACCAACTTCATGAAGCAGATTTATCACTCTTAGTTCAAGACAGGTCAAGTGGACAAACAAGCAGAGCAGAGCAGAATCAATTAGGTAGGTCTTATGGATATATACTGAACTTTGTATTTTGATGTAAGCAAATACATCTTTTCATCAAGAGCCTTTAAACTATTCATAAAAACGCATCATAAAGAAACATCAGTAAGCTCCAAGAATTCGAAATAAGACAACATTCTGATCACAATGCAATCAAAGTGGAGATTATTAACCAATAAAATGAAAATAGAAATCATTAACCAACACTAAAAAGAAAAAGGTCATCTATTGAAAAATTTTGAAAGCCTCCTATTAAACACCTCTTGGATGAAAGAGAAACCACAAACTGAAATTTAAGTTTTAAAAACCACTAAAAACTGCAAAATCCCCAAAATATGGGATTATATTTAAAACAGTTATGAGAGCACAATTCATAGCAGGGAATGTTTTCGTAAGTGAAAAATGAAAGCATGTAAATCAACGGCTTCTGTATCTAGCTGAAAAAAATTGGAAAACAGGAACAAAGCAAACCAAGAAAAGGCACTAGGAATGAAAAAGTAGAGACAAAGCAGAAATTAATGAAGTAGAGAACAGGAAACCAGTAGATTTAGCTGCAAGAAGTTAACAAAATAGCAAACCACTAGCTAACCTGAGCAAGGAAAAAGAGAGCACACACATATAAAATAAGAAATGACAGGAAGAAAACAGAAAAAATAATCAAAAAATGTTAACAGCCTCTATACATATAAATTTGAACTCCTTTATTATATGGTACTATTCTAAAGAAATATAGATTAGCAAAATTGAGCCCATTGGAGAAAGTTTAAACAGAGCAAATTTCCACAGAGGTTACAGCAACAATTATTAAAGAATTGCCATACCCACAAAAACACCAGGCCCAGATATTTTCACCATCGTCTTCTATCAAACCTTCAAAGGCCTGACAGTTGCAGTGTTCTACAAATTGCTCTAGAAGCTCTGAAGATTGTGGCAGGCAGAATAATGCCTTCCTTCCCCAGAAAGATGTCTGCTATCAGAGTCCCTAGAACTTTTGACTATGTTATGCTGCACAACAAGAAGGAATTAAGGTTGCTAATGAGCTGACCTTAAAATAGGGAGATTATCCTGGATTATCCAGGGGGCCCAAAGTAATCACAGGCATCTCTAAATGTGGGGGAGGGAGCAGGAGAGGCAATTTTAGAGAAATGTGGTAAGAGAAACACCACTGCTGGCTTTGCAGATGGAAGGAGACCATAAGGCGAGTATTACAGGTGGTTCTAGAAGCTGGTACAGGAAGGAAGAGGAGCTTCCTTTAGAACCCCCAGAAATGAATGCAGCCTGCTGATATCTCAGTCTTAACTTAGTGGGGTCCACCCTGGACTTCTGACTTCTACAACAAATAGGTAACAAATTTGTGTTGTTTTAAAGCACTAAATTTGTGGCGATTTGTTATAGCAGTAAATAGAAAACTAGTTAAAAATACAGATACAAAAATAAAAGAAATCCTAATTCTTTTAACAAACTGAGTATTTTGATATCTAAATCTGACAAAGACTCCAAAGAAGGAGAAAAAAAAACCTTGCTGACCATCAAGCGTCACTCAAGAATATGGATACAAAAGGACTGAAAAAATATCACCAGATGCAATCTAATACCACATTAAGAAAATAATACACCACGAGCAGTTGAGATTTATTCTATTAATTTAAGGTCATTTCAATATTAGGAAATCAATATTGATAGATAATTATCTCCACTGATGCTGAACGAAGTCTTTGACAAAAATTCAATACCAATTATTATTAACAGCACTCAAGAAAACAGGAATTGACAAGGTAAATTTGATCTGGTAAACATGATAAAAAAAATTCTGTTCTGATGCTATTGTTTTACTTAATGTGGAAATACTAGATTTCCTGGTTTGAATTTCCAGTCAAACCAGGAGCAAGGCGAGAATATCTATTACCTCTACTTCTATTTGATAGTATGTTAGCAATATTAGCTGACACAATTTGAAAAGATAAATTAATTAGAGACAAAAGACTTGGTAAAAATGTAAAGCTATATCTTTACTTGATATAATAGTATAACTGAAAAGTTCTAGAAAATAAATGGTCAATGATAAAACCGACTCAAATAGTACAAAACTTCAGCAAAGCAGCCATATATAAAATTAACTGATAGATGTCAATATCCTTCATACACATAAACAATAACTAGAAAAATAATTGAAGTGAAACCCCAACTTACAATAGCAACTAAGAAGATTAAATATGTAAGCATAAACCTACCAAAAATATGCAAAACTAACATGAAAAAAAATTATTCTGGAAAGGCACAAAAGTAGACTTGGACAAATGGAAAACATTTCATATTCTTAAAAGGATGACTCAGCATCATAAAGATGTCACCTCTCACTGATAATGTAGTATCATTAGAATACCAAAAAGTCTTTATTTTATGGAGCTGGTAACACTGATACTAAAGTTTATTTGGCTAAACAAACATGTAAGAATATTCAGGAAGATACTGAAAAAGAAAACCTACGCAGGTGGACTAGATCCATCAGACATTAAGACACACTACAAGCTTGCGTAATTAACACAGTGTGGCACCAGCATATAAATTGACCAACGACCAGGGGACGGGAATAGAAAGTCCCAAAACAGACCAAAAGACACATGGAAATTTAGTATATGATAAAACTGATATCTCAAGTCTTTGAGGCACATACAGACTTTTAATGAATGGTGCCATGTAGCCTTTTAGATAAAAATAAGATTAGGTCTACACCTCACACCATGCCCATACATGATCCAAAATGAAACATACTCAACAGGACACTTTCATTTAAAAACTTCTGAGGTTTATAACATTTCTAGAAGTCCTAAGCCTCATATTTGAATAAGAATGTGACAGGTTGTTAAGGGAATTCCTTGGTGGTACAGAGGAAAAGAATCTGCCTGCCAATGCAGGAGACACGGGCTTTATCCCTGGTCCAGGACGATTCCGCATGCCACAGAGCAATGAAGCTGTAAGCTTACTACTGAGACCACTTGGTGAAACTAGAGAAAGCCCCAGCACAAGGACCTAATGCAAATATAAATAAATAATTTTTTTTTAAAGAATAGGTTGTCAATATTAAAGCTGAAAATTTTGTACAGGTTCTGGTAAGATTACTTAAGAAGCAAATCAAAATGCTTAAGCTGTAGCTGTTTAACATAATTATAAGTGCTGATTATTCAAATGAAATTAATTAGTCACAAATTCCCCAAGAACATTAAGCTACTCCTCAGTGGCAGAAAAACCAGTGATTTTACTCTTTCATTGAAATATATGCTGGGTTTTTGGAAATATGAACAATTCCTTGAAATATGAAAGCAACTGAAGATCTCTTGGTCGGGATTTAAAGAAAGATCAAAACCCACTTAGTTCCACAATCAATATAGAGTGTGAAGGCAGGAAAAAGCTGAAGAGCCATCTTGAAGGCACACAGGCAGAAGAAATTCTCTATTACTCGGCCTTTCGGAGTAAAAGGCCATTTTGGATCAACTGACGGGATATGGCCCACCCATGGTGGAAGCCTCCTGCAGCTGTAAGGACGATATTAAAATGGGACCTCTGTGGAGAGAAATGAAGCCCGGGACATAGGCAGGGGCCAAATCGTGGCCTAGACTCTCAAATTGAGGAGGCTGTTCTTTATTTAGTTGACCCCATGGCCCTGCAGAGCTGCTAGAAGGTTTTTGAGAGGGAAAGAACATGGTCATTGGTGTTTCAGGTAGCTCCCTCTGTGAAGCAATCAGGACCGGAGAGGGATGAAGTAAAATCACCTGCTTCTTGGCTTTACTCACTACATTCTCTTTTTCAGCTTCTTGACTCCACTGCCTCTGCTGATTCTATTGCTGTGTGTTGGGGTAGTCACTCAGTCATGTCTGACTCTTTGCAACCCCATGGACTGTAGCCTGCCATGCTCCTCTGCCCATGGGATTCCCCAGCAAGAATATTGGAGTGGGTTGCCATACCCTCCTCTAGGGGATCTTCCCGACCCAAGGTTCGAACCTGGGTCTTCTGCATTGCAGACAGATTCTTTTACCATCTGAGCCACCAGGGAAGCCTATGCTGATTCTATTACTATATCGCAAAAAAGAACACCCCTAAGAAAGAGGCTCTGGCTGGTTCAAGCAGACACCCTACAAGACAAAGCTCTTGTCTCAGTTGACGGTCAAATGTGTTGGGGCCAAGATGATGGAGTATGGGTACCAAGTATAGTGAGATAATCAAAAGGCACTCAAATATCATAGGTGATTCTTATACAGGTAATTGCTGGCAGGAAGTTGAAAGAAGAACAAACTCATGCACAAAGTTAATAGTCAGAAATGTGCAGAACCAATACAAAAAAGGGCTACGGTCATGGATAGAGGACCCTGCTGGTCTTCCCTGATAGCTCAGCAGGTAAAGAATCTGCCTGTAATAAAGGACACCGCAGTTTGATTCCTGGGTCCGGAAGCTCCCCTGGAGAAGGGATAGACTATCAACTCTAGAATTCTTGGGCTTCCCTGATGGCTCAGATGAGCCATCTCTGGGTTGGGAAGATCCCTTGGAGGAGGCATGGCAACCCACTCCAGTATTCTTGCCTGGAGAATCCCATGGACAGAAAATCCTGGCAGGCTACAGTCCACACGGTCACAAAGAGTTGCACATAACTGAAGCAACTTAGCATAGCATGTATTGTAAGGATATCAACTGTTTTCAAATTAATCTCTAAATCTGGGGCAATTAAAATTTAAATCCCATGAGCTTTTTTTCCCCCAAAATTTGACAAGTTGTTGTAATAATTCAATGGAAGGAGAAAATGCCTTAGAATATCCATGAAAAAAAATTTAAAATAATAACGAGGAGGAAATGCTTGGTATCTCTATTTCTGTCAACACTATTATAATACTACAGTAAATAAAACAGTTTGGTCTGGCCCAGGTAGAGAGTCAGACACAGAATTCTGTACATTTTGGAAACTCAAAGATCTAAGAGAGGTGGCATTTCAAGTCCATGGGAAATAATGTAGTATCCATCAGTGGTGCTGAGACAACTGGCAACTTATGTGGAAAAGCAAAAAGGTGACCCCTCTACTTCAAATCACATATCAAAGCACATTTCATATGGATTTAAGATTAAACATTAAAATTAAAACTATCAAAGGATCAGAGGTAAATACATAATATTATCATTATCATCTTGAGGACGAAAGGTCTTCCTAAGTATGAAGTCAAACCCGTAAGACAAAGGGAATAGTCACAGATTTGCCTATACAGCAAAGCAAAAATCTTCTGTGTGTTAAAAGACAGCATAACCAAGTACAAAGAAATCTACAGCTCGAAGAAAATGTTTGCAACACTTATGACAGATAAAATGCTTACATCTCTAAGTTTTCATAAATCAATATACAGAACACAAACAATAGAAGGGAAAAAAGATAAGCAGCAGCTGTGGACAGCTGGCATGTCCCAAATCTTCTGAACAATATCAAAGAGCATACGATTTCAGATTTTAAAAATGATACCCATACCCGCTCTGCCAAACACCAGGTGCACCTCTGAACTGCTAAGCATGCTATTTCCTGGAGTACGGTGTGCTTAACTCCTAGGAATGAATAACTAACTGATGATGATGTTTTAGCCTTAAACTCGGCTATTGTTGACAAAGGGTCATCCTATGACCTTCCATTCAGCCCATGGAAGAGAAAAAGGCCAGATTTCAGAGATTCCAGGAGAGATAATTATCTGCTCTGATTAGATATTAGGACTTTTCAGTTTACTGAACAGATGTCACAGTATTAATAATAATATCACAGGGTCTCCTTTTTTTTCAAAAAAAAAAAAAAGTCTATCATTTCAGTGCTTCTTAGAGATGTTCTTAAGGTCTCAACTAACCAATAAGCTCTTCAAAGGCAAGGTCCATGTCCTTATTTCTTTTTTACTGCTCCCCCCGCCACTGTTTTACTGAGGTTCTTCCCTCCTTCTTAATAAATGCTAACCATTTACACTTATATCACATCCATTCCCAGACACAACATTTCCTCTTTCACATCAGACCTTTTTGAGACTTTTTTCCCCTCATTTTTGTCATGTGGAAGTTTCTTTAATGAGAGTTTATAAACCTTGTTTGTCTAAAAATGTCCTTATTTCCCCCACATTTTGGAAGACAAATTTACTATCAGAAACTGATAGTTATTGCTCCCCAGAACTTTATTCTACTGTCTTCTCTCCATCTTTTTGCCAGAGTTACTTCCCAGTCTGTGTTGCTCCTTTTTAGATATTTTTTTTTAATCCCTATGATTGCTATAAAAATCTGCTGTTTGTATTTTGTGTTCTGCAACTATGCCACACAGTACATGGGTGTGAGCTGCTTTGTATTCATTCTGATTCATTATTCTTTTTAAGTCTGAGGGTTCACATCATTTATTAATTCTGAGAAAATTCTTAGTCATTATTGCTCGTCAGAATGTTTTGCCTATGTTCTCTTCCAGGAGTTTTATTGTGTCATGTCTAATATTTAAGTCTTTAAGCCATTTTGCAAGGAGATTCAATCAGTCCATCCTAAAGGAGATCAGTCCTAGGTGTTCATTGGAAAGACTGATGCTGAAGCTGAAACTCCAATACTTTGGCCACCTCATGCGAATAGTTGACTTATTGGAAAAGAACCTGATGCTGGGAGGGATTGCGGGCAGGAGGAGAAGGGGACGACAGAGGATGAGATGGCTGGATGGCATCACTGACTCAATGCACATGAGTTTGGGTGAACTCCGGGAGTTGGTGATGGACAGGGAGGCCTGGCGTACTGTGATTCATGGGTTCGCAAAGAGTCGAACATGACTGAGCAACTGAACTGAAGTCATTTTGAGTCTATTTCTGTGCATGGTGTGTTCTAACTTCATTGACTGACTTGGCTGTCCAGTTTTCCCAGCACTACATGCTTAAGAGACTGTTTTTCTCCACCCTATATTCTTTCCTCCCTTGTCTAAGATTAATTGACCGTAGGTGTGTGGGTATACTTTCCTGGGATGTCTGTTCTATTCCCTTGACCCATATGGTCATTATCATTTTGAATGGTATCTACTTGCAATGCAGGAAACCCGTTTGATTACTGGGTTGGGAAGATCCCCTGGAGAAGGGCTAGGCTACCCACTCCAGTATTCTTGGGACTTCCCCTCTGGCTCAGTTGGTAAAGAATCCATCTGCAATGTGGGAGACCTGGGTTCAATCCTTGGGTTGGGAAGATGCCCTGGAGAAGGGAAAGGCTACCCACTCCCAGTATTCTGGCCTGGAGAATTCCATGGACTACAGTCCGTGGGGTCCCGAAGAGTCAGACCTGACTGAGTGACTTTCACTTTCACTTTCCTTTAAACCTCTACTTTCTTTCTGGAAGTCTCCTTACATATGTCAACCTATTTCATTCTACCCACCATGTCTCTTAGCCTCTTTGATATTTTCCATTTCTTTGTCTTCCTGGGCTACATTCTGTACAATTTCTTCAAATCTTCAGTTTCATGAATTATCTCTTCTGTAGTTGACCTCTTTATTATAAATTTCAATGAGGGTATGTTCAAGTTTGAGAATTTCTTTTTGATTCTTTGGTAATTTTTAATAGTCTTTGAATCATATTTTGGACTGACCCTCTTCTAAAGCCCATCATGCATATCTTTTTAATGATCATTTTAATATTGAAAGTCCTTATCCAGTTCTGATGTTTGTTGTTTCTGCTGACTCTTAACATGGGACCTTCTATGTGCATGTTTTGTGATTTAAAAAAAAAATTGTATGCTCCTCTTTTTGGAACTCCATCTGAAAGATTTCTTTGAGGGCTGGTTTGACAATGCATTCCTTTGGGGACATTTTTCTTTTATTTGGACCCAAGGTCATATCAAATTTAAATTCTTGGCTTACAGTTTTTCAGATTAGGCGAGTGATATAATGAGAGACACGTGGGCTGGCCCGTGTACAAATTATCAGGGGAAATTTTTAAATTTTTCTTTGCACCAGCAAAATCTTTAAGTTTCATCTGAAAATTATAAAACAAACTCACAGAGAAGTACAGTAATAGAACATATATATATATACATATAAATACCACAATCGAACAGGTGGTTTCTGTTCTGTTTACTCTTTTTTTTTCTTTCTAATATCTATTTCAAAATTCTCTTTCTTGGAAAAACATTGTGCTGATCTGTATTAAGAAAATAAAACGATTATACTCAAAGAGATTGAAAACATGAGCAAATATTTCACTCTAATACATATTAACAAAAACTAGTTTAATTTATAAAGTGGAGTAGGGGTTTGAATCAGGGCCAAAGGAAATGGTAAGCATTTGGAAAAGCTGCTGAAACTAGAGATGACAAAACAAATAAAAGGGTTGATAAGCAATAGCCTCTACAGCTCAACCACGACTGGAGGCACAGACCGGCCATGGCTCTTAACTGGGAGTGTTCAAGTTGCAGCGTCCTCCTGCGACCAGAGTTGTGCTGGGTGCATCTGGCAGGACAACAGCTAGGGAAGCCACAGGTGGAGCGGCTTGCAAAAGCACTCTTGGGTTTAACGTGCATGTGTATCACCCAGGGATCTTGTGAAAATGCAGACTTTGATTCAGGGGGTCTGGGATGGTGCCTAATACCAAACATTTCCAAAGTTCCCAGGCGGTGCCAACGCTGATGGTCTAGGGACTCACCTTTTAGTAACCAAGAGGACCTGGTCATGGAGGGAATAGAGATAAAAAGGATCCCCAGACGGAGAAAGAAGCAGGATGGCCTGAGGAACTGGAGGGAGGTCCCTGCGTGCTGAAGAAGAGGATTAGCGTGAGCCAGAGATGAGAGCTGGGCCCAGACAGCAGATTAGTCAGAATGACATGTGACAAGTTTAGTGTTCGGGGTGTAAAGTGGTTCTGACTAAGGATGGACCCAGGGCCTATTCGCGGAGTGGGTAGCTGAAGTGGAGTAGTAAAAGCATCTGGAATTCAGAAGGTCTGAGAATTGTCAGTTGTTAGTTGTGCATCAAAGTGAAGTCACTCAGTTGTTTCTGACTCTTTGCAATCCCATGGACTGTAGCCTGCCAGGCTCCTCCATCTGTGGAATTTTCCAGGCAAGGATACTGGAGTGGGTTGCCATTTCCTTCCCCAGGGGATGTTCCTGACCCAGGGATCGAACCTGGGTCTCCCACACTGCAGGCAGACTCTTTACCATTTGAGCCCCAGGGAAGCTCAGTTGTGGATGAAACCTACAGTAATTATGGGAGGAGTCAGGGTAGCAAAGACAGGCACCTGACTGCAGGTCTTTGATGATCGGGGCTGGGTGAGATGGTCACGAGAGCATTTCAGGGGTTGGTGGCTGAGACTGGCAAGGTGGGGCAGAAGGCAGACATAGCCTTNGATTTGGGGGACTGAAGACATGTGGCTCCCGTGTGCTATTTCTCCAGACATATTTGGAGAAAGTATTTTGACCAGAAACGCTGCAAGCAAGCCCTCCATACCACACTACCTACTGAGAATGTGGCTGACCTGGATTCCTTCTTTGGGTTCCGTTCAGGCATGATGGTGGCTACACAGACAATCCTTCCTAAATTTAATTTCATTTAAAAAGCAAATCTGTATCAGGCATAGTGTGTCAGTCACAATCTTCAATCCTAATGTTACATTTTTAAAGACGTATTCCAAATTATATGGCACTTTGTAATAATTCTTTCCANCCCTGGGGCCTGAGTGAGGGCTGCTTCAGGGTGAGTGAACAAGAAGGAAAACTAGTTCACTCTCTCGACACTGACCTAGCATCTCCCTGGAAACGTTTGATTTGGGGGACTGAAGACATGTGGCTCCCGTGTGCTATTTCTCCAGACATATTTGGAGAAAGTATTTTGACCAGAAACGCCGCAAGCAAGCCCTCCATACCACACTACCTACTGAGAATGTGGCTGACCTGGATTCCTTCTTTGGGTTCCGTGCAGGCATGATGGTGGCTACACAGACAATCCTTCCTGAATTTAATTTCATTTAAAAAGCAAATCTGTACCAGGCATAGTGTGTCAGTCACAATCTTCAATCCTAATGTTACATTTTTAAAGACGTATTCCAAATTGTATGGCACTTTGTAATAATTCTTTCCATGCCATTAATTCATTCAACAAATGACTGATGAACCTAGAGATGATCATACTAGGTGAAGTAAGCCAGAGAAAGACAAATATCATATGATATTACTTATATGTGAAATTTTTAAAAAGCCATAGTTTTTCCAGTGGTCATGTATGGATGTGAGAGTTGGACTATAAAGAAAGCTGAGCACTGAAGAATTGATGCTTTTGAACTGTGGTGTTGGAGAAGACTCTTGAGAGTCCCTTGGACTGCAAGGTGATCCAGCCAGTCCATCCTAAAGGAGATCAGTCCTGGGTGCTCATTGGAAGGACTGATGTTGAAGCTGAAACTCCAAAACTTTGGCTACCTGATGTGAAGAGCTGACTCATTTGAAAAGACCCTGATGCTGGGAAAGATTGAGGGCAGGAGGAGGGGGGACAACATAGGATGAGATGGTTGGATGGCATCACCGACTTGATGGACATGGGTTTGTGTGGACTCCAGGAGTTGGTGATGGACAGGGAGGCCTGGCATGCTGCGGTTCATNCCCTGATGCTGGGAAAGAGTGAGGGCAGGAGGAGGGGGGACAACATAGGATGAGATGGTTGGATGGCATCACCGACTTGATGGACGTGGGTTTGGGTGGACTCTGGGAGTTGGTGATGGACAGGGAGGCCTGGCGTGCTGCGGTTCATGGGGTCGCAAAGAGTCAGACACTACTGAGTGACTGAACTAAATCGAACCGAATGAACTTATTTCCAAAACAGAAAGACTGATAGACATAGAAAACAAATTTATAGTTACCAAAGAGGTAAGAGGTTTAGGGTAAGGGATAAAGTAGGTTGGAATTAACATACATACCCTATTATACATAAAAGAGATAACCAACAAGGACCTATGGTATAAAAGCACAGAGAACTAACTCTATATTTTCTAATAACCTATAAGGGAAAAGAATCTGAAAAAGAATATACAGAAAATCTAAAGTGAAAGTGAAAGTCGCTCAGTTGTGTCTGACTCTTTGCAACCCCATGGTCCATACAGTCCATGGAATTCTCCAGGCCATAATACTGGAGTGGGTAGCCTTTCCCTTCTCCAGGGGATCTTCCCAACCCAGGGATAGAACCCAGGTCTCCCACATTGGAGTCAGATTCTTTACCATCTGAGCCACAAGGGAAGTCCAAGAATAATGGTGTAGGTAGCGACTTCACTTTCACTTCTCACTTTCATGCATTGGAGAAGGAAATGGCGACCCACTCCAGTGTTCTCGCCTAGAGAATCCCAGGGACGGGGAAGCCTGGGAGGCTGCTGTCTATGGGGTCACACAGAGTCGGACACGACTGAAGCGACTTAGCAGCAGCAGCCTATCCCTTCTCCTGCGGATCTTCCCGACCCAGGAATTGAACTGGCATCTCCTGCATTGCCGCAGGATTCTTTACCAACTGAGCTATGAGAGAAGCCCCATAGAATATATATAATAATATAAAAAGAATATATAAACATATATATATGAGTATAATAGAATATATGGGAATATAATATACATATACTATGAAATATATACATGTTACATATTGACTAGTAGAGTAAGCAGCCATTCCTTTCTTCAGGGAATCCTCCCAACCCAGGGATCAAACCCAGGTCTCCTGCATTGCAGGCACATTCTCTACCATCTGAGCCACCAGGGAAGCCTATATAAAAATATAATTACATATATTTATATACATTATATATATTATATGGGGCTTCCCTGGTGGCGCAGATGGAACAAAATCTGCCTGCAATACAGGAGACCTGGGTTTAATCCCTGGGTTGTAAAGATCCTCTGGAGAAGAGAATGACAACCTACTTCGGTATTCTTGCCTGCGTAATCCCATGGACAGAGGAGCCTGGCGGGCTACAGTCTGTAGGGTTACAAAGAGTCAGACATTGCAGGCACATTCTTTACCATCTGAACCACCAGGGAAGCCCATATAAAAACAGACATTATATATATTCATATACATTATATATACTTTACACATTTTGTATAAATATAGAACTGAATCTCTGTGTTATACACCTAAAACATAAAATGGTGAGTCAACAATATTTTGATTAAAACACAAATTTTTTAAGATTAAAACAAATATGATGAAGGCCTCCTGTATATCAAGCATTATTCGGACTAAGCTAATTATGACTCTGGGATTTCTTTCAACACAGCATTTACCTATATAGATGTAAATGCCAGAGAGCTGAAACATATAGACCAGGACTTATTAAACACACTAATTATATGTTCCCTGTGTTGGTGTTATCTAGTGTTTTGAGAAGTGGTCCTCTTTCGTTCTTTGGATTATAAGCTCCCAGGTGATGCAAATCATGTGACTGTTCTTTTAAATAGCCTTTCATCATATCTGGTAGTGTTCTCCCCCGGGACGTGACTGAGTGACATCCTCCCCACAGCCCAGCAGGAGCCCACAGAAATACAAGTTCATTAGTCCACAAACAAGCGTCATTAGTTTCATGAAGCTTGGAAAGCAAGACTCCAAAACTGTATCATTGCAGGAGTCCTGGCTGGCTGTTAAGCGTTTCACTTCCAATCTGACAGCATGAGAGATAGACCCAGACTTTTTTCTCCTTTTCTCCGTTGTCTGCTGTTGAATTTTGCAGGACAGCAGATGTAAAATGATCCGAAAGACATATTTTGGAAACATGACATGACAGTATTCCCCCAACATAATGAATATATTAATGAATTCTGACAAAAAGAGTTATGTTCTGGTCTCCTTCAATCGCCACTTAAGCAAAATGAGTAGCGTCCCCAGAAGGGGCTGCTAGGTGGCAGGACAGCATGGCCTAGCAGACTGATGACAGATACGGGTCTTGGGCACTCTGATTAATAATCCTGGCCCAGCCGTGCATCAACGCTAGGGATTTTCTTAATAAGGCAAAACTCAGCCGGATTCTCTGTGTGCCCTTGGAGCGAGGGGATCCCACCTTCTCATGACGCTATTTGCAGCAACTCTGTTTCCAGCCAACATCTATTGCAACGCAAAACACCTTTTCAGATTCAATGTAAATGCATCTTACAAACCCAAAACATCAATTGATTTGACTCATAAGTTATTCTTGATCTGCTTATGTATCCCTCTCCCTACAAAAATTATCATTTGGGGCTCATTCTTCCTTACTCTTCCCTCCTTCCAGTAGTTTCTCTTTATTAAACAAATAAAAGATTATTATCAAAGTAACCTTTGGTTTCTCCTTTCTGTCAGTAAAATGAAACTATGATTAAAATGATTAAAATCCTGTGCCCAGGAGCACATAGGCATTGAGTATGTAACAGTGTCTATGAGATGTTAATCAGTTTAATTTATACATCATCACTGCTATGAGAAAAAGGAAGGGTGGGCAGATTAGATGCTGGGGGACCTTTATGATGAAAGTTCTACTAGGACAGATGGCTGAGGGTGAGACAATGGCCTTAGGCAAGATACATACAGACCTCAGATATGAACCTGTCCTTTTCAGTTCAAATTGAGACAAAAATCAAGAATGTGCCCATCAAATATCATATAATAATGGAGCTAAACTCAAATTCTACTCAGATGTGATAGTTCAATAGCAGTGCTTCAAGGACAACGTGTCATAAGGCATTTCCTTCATTTTTAGCCCAATTCACAGTGTCTGCAAAGGTAGCATAATTATTTTTCAGTGTGAAGACAAAATGATCTGCCAGAGGAAAGTCAGAATTGACCTTAATGATTATAAGCAATGAATCTGGCTCTTAGCTGTTTCAATAACTATGAAGCCAAAATAAATATTTAAATCCAAACTCCACGTGTGTAGACAGAGGCCAGACTCTGGGCCCTAGAGAACAAAGTTTAGTCTGAGTATCCTTTCTGTTTGAGAAGATGGCAAAGGACTCCTCTGTTTAGAAAGCTCGGCGTGCCGCATTTTATCAAATGGCGCTCCTTGTACCCACAGAATGAAAGAGGGAAGTCATATAAGACAACGAGAAGAGGACAAGGCCAGCCTTCCAGATGCACCAGTGAGGTCAGCCACTTCCCAGGAGCCTGGGAACCCTGAACGCCAACCCCTGGGGGATGCTGAGGTTGACAGCAGTCCTGAGATGAGCTGTGGCTTCTCCATCTCGCTGCCTCCCAACCACAGGGAGGTTCTCGTCGGCTGGTGGAACTGCTGGAGCTGGGGACGATGCACCTTGGGCTCTGTGGGCAGCAGCTGTGCTGGATCCTCGAAGTGGCACAGCTGTGCTGACACAGGGCAGCAGGACAGGGTTCTGAGCTCCAGAAAACGACGCGTGGGGTGAAGCGGTGCCATCACCTGGTACGTGCTGGTGCATCTTTTCTTTTTTAAAAGCTGAAGTGCAGTTGATTTATAATGCTGTGTACTTTCTGCTGTACAGCAGAATGTATCAGTTATACATATACGTAAAACTCTTTTTAAGATTCTTTTCCATTATGGTTTATCATAGGATATGGAATAGAGTTCTCTCTGCTGTACAGTAGGACCTGTTGTTTATCCATTCCATATCTAATAGCTTCCACCTGCTAACCGCAACCTCCTGTTCCATCCCTCCCCAACACAACC
>SJYW01046749.1:163842-180175 GCA_006410735.1 Raphicerus campestris | reverse complement strand
TCAGGGAATCCTCCCAACCCAGGGATCAAACCCAGGTCTCCTGCATTGCAGGCACATTCTCTACCATCTGAGCCACCAGGGAAGCCTATATAAAAATATAATTACATATATTTATATACATTATATATATTATATGGGGCTTCCCTGGTGGCGCAGATGGAACAAAATCTGCCTGCAATACAGGAGACCTGGGTTTAATCCCTGGGTTGTAAAGATCCTCTGGAGAAGAGAATGACAACCTACTTCGGTATTCTTGCCTGCGTAATCCCATGGACAGAGGAGCCTGGCGGGCTACAGTCTGTAGGGTTACAAAGAGTCAGACATTGCAGGCACATTCTTTACCATCTGAACCACCAGGGAAGCCCATATAAAAACAGACATTATATATATTCATATACATTATATATACTTTACACATTTTGTATAAATATAGAACTGAATCTCTGTGTTATACACCTAAAACATAAAATGGTGAGTCAACAATATTTTGATTAAAACACAAATTTTTTAAGATTAAAACAAATATGATGAAGGCCTCCTGTATATCAAGCATTATTCGGACTAAGCTAATTATGACTCTGGGATTTCTTTCAACACAGCATTTACCTATATAGATGTAAATGCCAGAGAGCTGAAACATATAGACCAGGACTTATTAAACACACTAATTATATGTTCCCTGTGTTGGTGTTATCTAGTGTTTTGAGAAGTGGTCCTCTTTCGTTCTTTGGATTATAAGCTCCCAGGTGATGCAAATCATGTGACTGTTCTTTTAAAGAGCCTTTCATCATATCTGGTAGTGTTCTCCCCCGGGACGTGACTGAGTGACATCCTCCCCACAGCCCAGCAGGAGCCCACAGAAATACAAGTTCATTAGTCCACAAACAAGCGTCATTAGTTTCATGAAGCTTGGAAAGCAAGACTCCAAAACTGTATCATTGCAGGAGTCCTGGCTGGCTGTTAAGCGTTTCACTTCCAATCTGACAGCATGAGAGATAGACCCAGACTTTTTTCTCCTTTTCTCCGTTGTCTGCTGTTGAATTTTGCAGGACAGCAGATGTAAAATGATCCGAAAGACATATTTTGGAAACATGACATGACAGTATTCCCCCAACATAATGAATATATTAATGAATTCTGACAAAAAGAGTTATGTTCTGGTCTCCTTCAATCGCCACTTAAGCAAAATGAGTAGCGTCCCCAGAAGGGGCTGCTAGGTGGCAGGACAGCATGGCCTAGCAGACTGATGACAGATACGGGTCTTGGGCACTCTGATTAATAATCCTGGCCCAGCCGTGCATCAACGCTAGGGATTTTCTTAATAAGGCAAAACTCAGCCGGATTCTCTGTGTGCCCTTGGAGCGAGGAGATCCCACCTTCTCATGACGCTATTTGCAGCAACTCTGTTTCCAGCCAACATCTATTGCAACGCAAAACACCTTTTCAGATTCAATGTAAATGCATCTTACAAACCCAAAACATCAATTGATTTGACTCATAAGTTATTCTTGATCTGCTTATGTATCCCTCTCCCTACAAAAATTATCATTTGGGGCTCATTCTTCCTTACTCTTCCCTCCTTCCAGTAGTTTCTCTTTATTAAACAAATAAAAGATTATTATCAAAGTAACCTTTGGTTTCTCCTTTCTGTCAGTAAAATGAAACTATGATTAAAATGATTAAAATCCTGTGCCCAGGAGCACATAGGCATTGAGTATGTAACAGTGTCTATGAGATGTTAATCAGTTTAATTTATACATCATCACTGCTATGAGAAAAAGGAAGGGTGGGCAGATTAGATGCTGGGGGACCTTTATGATGAAAGTTCTACTAGGACAGATGGCTGAGGGTGAGACAATGGCCTTAGGCAAGATACATACAGACCTCAGATATGAACCTGTCCTTTTCAGTTCAAATTGAGACAAAAATCAAGAATGTGCCCATCAAAAATCATATAATAATGGAGCTAAACTCAAATTCTACTCAGATGTGATAGTTCAATAGCAGTGCTTCAAGGACAACGTGTCATAAGGCATTTCCTTCATTTTTAGCCCAATTCACAGTGTCTGCAAAGGTAGCATAATTATTTTTCAGTGTGAAGACAAAATGATCTGCCAGAGGAAAGTCAGAATTGACCTTAATGATTATAAGCAATGAATCTGGCTCTTAGCTGTTTCAATAACTATGAAGCCAAAATAAATATTTAAATCCAAACTCCACGTGTGTAGACAGAGGCCAGACTCTGGGCCCTAGAGAACAAAGTTTAGTCTGAGTATCCTTTCTGTTTGAGAAGATGGCAAAGGACTCCTCTGTTTAGAAAGCTCGGCGTGCCGCATTTTATCAAATGGCGCTCCTTGTACCCACAGAATGAAAGAGGGAAGTCATATAAGACAACGAGAAGAGGACAAGGCCAGCCTTCCAGATGCACCAGTGAGGTCAGCCACTTCCCAGGAGCCTGGGAACCCTGAACGCCAACCCCTGGGGGATGCTGAGGTTGACAGCAGTCCTGAGATGAGCTGTGGCTTCTCCATCTCGCTGCCTCCCAACCACAGGGAGGTTCTCGTCGGCTGGTGGAACTGCTGGAGCTGGGGACGATGCACCTTGGGCTCTGTGGGCAGCAGCTGTGCTGGATCCTCGAAGTGGCACAGCTGTGCTGACACAGGGCAGCAGGACAGGGTTCTGAGCTCCAGAAAACGACGCGTGGGGTGAAGCGGTGCCATCACCTGGTACGTGCTGGTGCATCTTTTCTTTTTTAAAAGCTGAAGTGCAGTTGATTTATAATGCTGTGTACTTTCTGCTGTACAGCAGAATGTATCAGTTATACATATACGTAAAACTCTTTTTAAGATTCTTTTCCATTATGGTTTATCATAGGATATGGAATAGAGTTCTCTCTGCTGTACAGTAGGACCTGTTGTTTATCCATTCCATATCTAATAGCTTCCACCTGCTAACCGCAACCTCCTGTTCCATCCCTCCCCAACACAACCCCCACCCCCTTGGCAACTGTCAGTCTATTTTCTATGGCCCTGACTCTGCTTCTGTTTCATAGATAGGCTCATTTGTGGCACAGTTTAGATTCCACATACAAGTGATGGGCTTCCCTGGTACCTCAGATGGTAAAGAATCTGCCTGCAATGCGGGAGACCCAGGTTCGATCCCTGGGTCAGGAAGAACCCCTGGAGAAGGGAATGGCAATCCACTCCAGGATTCTTGCCTGGAGAATCCCATGGACAGAGGTCTCTGTCGGGCTACAGCCCATGGGGTTGCAGAGTCGGACACGACTAAGCGACTTTCATACAAGTGATACCACACAGCATTTGTCTCTTCCTTTCTGACTTATTTCCCTTAGTATGATAATCTTCAGTTGCGCCTATGTTGCTGCAAATGGCATTCTTTCATTCTTGTTAATGGCTGAGTAACAGTCTGTTGTATATGTGTACCACATCTTTATCCATTCATCTGCCAATAGACATTTAGGTTGCTTCCATGTCTTGGCTATTGTGAACAGTTCTGCTAGAACAAAGGGGTTACAAGCGTGATTTCTACATGGGACAGGCTAAGAGAGTTTCTGCTTTTTATAATGATAGCTGGAAATATCACTAGGAGAATTTTTAAATGCTGACTGCCATTGACAGGACCTGCCTTCCTTAGATTATGGAAGGTACCATTTCAGTCTCAGTAAACAGCACTGCCGTCCACCCAGCTAGTCAATTTGAAGCCAAGNGCAGATTAGATGCTGGGGGACCTTTATGATGAAAGTTCTACTAGGACAGATGGCTGAGGGTGAGACAATGGCCTTAGGCAAGATACATACAGACCTCAGATATGAACCTGTCCTTTTCAGTTCAAATTGAGACAAAAATCAAGAATGTGCCCATCAAATATCATATAATAATGGAGCTAAACTCAAATTCTACTCAGATGTGATAGTTCAATAGCAGTGCTTCAAGGACAACGTGTCATAAGGCATTTCCTTCATTTTTAGCCCAATTCACAGTGTCTGCAAAGGTAGCATAATTATTTTTCAGTGTGAAGACAAAATGATCTGCCAGAGGAAAGTCAGAATTGACCTTAATGATTATAAGCAATGAATCTGGCTCTTAGCTGTTTCAATAACTATGAAGCCAAAATAAATATTTAAATCCAAACTCCACGTGTGTAGACAGAGGCCAGACTCTGGGCCCTAGAGAACAAAGTTTAGTCTGAGTATCCTTTCTGTTTGAGAAGATGGCAAAGGACTCCTCTGTTTAGAAAGCTCGGCGTGCCGCATTTTATCAAATGGCACTCCTTGTACCCACAGAATGAAAGAGGGAAGTCATATAAGACAACGAGAAGAGGACAAGGCCAGCCTTCCAGATGCACCAGTGAGGTCAGCCACTTCCCAGGAGCCTGGGAACCCTGAACGCCAACCCCTGGGGGATGCTGAGGTTGACAGCAGTCCTGAGATGAGCTGTGGCTTCTCCATCTCGCTGCCTCCCAACCACAGGGAGGTTCTCGTCGGCTGGTGGAACTGCTGGAGCTGGGGACGATGCACCTTGGGCTCTGTGGGCAGCAGCTGTGCTGGATCCTCGAAGTGGCACAGCTGTGCTGACACAGGGCAGCAGGACAGGGTTCTGAGCTCCAGAAAACGACGCGTGGGGTGAAGCGGTGCCATCACCTGGTACGTGCTGGTGCATCTTTTCTTTTTTAAAAGCTGAAGTGCAGTTGATTTATAATGCTGTGTACTTTCTGCTGTACAGCAGAATGTATCAGTTATACATATACGTAAAACTCTTTTTAAGATTCTTTTCCATTATGGTTTATCATAGGATATGGAATAGAGTTCTCTCTGCTGTACAGTAGGACCTGTTGTTTATCCATTCCATATCTAATAGCTTCCACCTGCTAACCGCAACCTCCTGTTCCATCCCTCCCCAACACAACCCCCACCCCCTTGGCAACTGTCAGTCTATTTTCTATGGCCCTGACTCTGCTTCTGTTTCATAGATAGGCTCATTTGTGGCACAGTTTAGATTCCACATACAAGTGATGGGCTTCCCTGGTACCTCAGATGGTAAAGAATCTGCCTGCAATGCGGGAGACCCAGGTTCGATCCCTGGGTCAGGAAGAACCCCTGGAGAAGGGAATGGCAATCCACTCCAGGATTCTTGCCTGGAGAATCCCATGGACAGAGGTCTCTGTCGGGCTACAGCCCATGGGGTTGCAGAGTCGGACACGACTAAGCGACTTTCATACAAGTGATACCACACAGCATTTGTCTCTTCCTTTCTGACTTATTTCCCTTAGTATGATAATCTTCAGTTGCGCCTATGTTGCTGCAAATGGCATTCTTTCATTCTTGTTAATGGCTGAGTAACAGTCTGTTGTATATGTGTACCACATCTTTATCCATTCATCTGCCAATAGACATTTAGGTTGCTTCCATGTCTTGGCTATTGTGAACAGTTCTGCTAGAACAAAGGGGTTACAAGCGTGATTTCTACATGGGACAGGCTAAGAGAGTTTCTGCTTTTTATAATGATAGCTGGAAATATCACTAGGAGAATTTTTAAATGCTGACTGCCATTGACAGGACCTGCCTTCCTTAGATTATGGAAGGTACCATTTCAGTCTCAGTAAACAGCACTGCCGTCCACCCAGCTAGTCAATTTGAAGCCAAGCTCTCCCTAAACACTCTTCCTAAGAACTCCCACACCCCATGGCCAATCCTTCACCCAGTCCTACTGGTGTCCCATCACACAGTATCTCCTACCTTGACCTGCTTCTCTTCCACCCCAGTGGGGTCCAGATGGCATCACCTCCTGCCTCATCACTCTACCAGACCCTTTGCTGGTCTCCTTGAATTCACTCCAGCCTCTTGCCCATCCTTCAGTCAGTCTGTGCAAGATAACCTTCATGGGTGCACAAAACTGATGGCAACAGCTTTCCCCCAAAGCCTAGCCTGCTTCCTGCTGCTCTGGGACAAGACCACACTCATTCACCTGCTTCACCTGTTCTTGTCCCTGCCCAGCTCCTCTCTGCAGTCCCATCCATCCTTCATGCTTAAGGTCCTACCAGGCTTCTCCCCACACAGAGGACTTAGGGCCAACACGAAAGCTGCCTACGATACTCATCCTTTCTTGTCCTCGTCTACTGAACGGATCTTTCAGTTTTCAGCTCAGTCCTTTCCTCCTTACAAGCCATCTTTTCCCGCCCGTCCTGAGAAGCCAGCTCTGAGTCTGCCCTGCACAGGGAGCCTCGCCACTGGCCACCCACACAGTCCCAATTATCCACATATCTGTAAACTCAATCAGTCTACATGTAAACTGTTACCTGCCTCCTCTCCAATTCCATCTCCAGGGACGGCCACCTTACCTAGCACGTCAGAAGCCCTCAATAAATATCTGTGGACTGAGAACACGAAAACGTCAAGATTCCAGGGCTTTAAACCTTTAAACCCTTGGAGTGAGAAATATACAGATGCAAGTGGCAAGACATTAGCAAAAGGCATGTTCCCTGAGCCCCTCCCCTTGGAGTGGAGGGACTAGCCCATCAGAGACAGTGAGTCTGCTATCCGTGTGGCTCTGAGCTTTGCTGACAGTCAAGGAGGAGCTGCCAACCTTGGTCACTTCTCAAATCTCTGCTATTTAGGAGACAGGCTTGTTGAAGTTATCTTCTTGCAGGGGAGAAGCTGGGCAGCTGGACCCAGTTGCTCAGGGATATGTACATTAATAAATATAATATACATACATTAATAAATATAGGGAAACAATGAGTTCCCATTAAAATTTGCTAACAAACACAAAATGACAAAGACCAAACTTTAGTCAAACTTTGGGACTCCCCTGATCCCACTTGATGACTTGGCCTCACCCTTGGGTCCTGTCCCCATCCTGCCGAGCCAGGAATCGAACCCAGGCCCCCTGCATTGGGAACTCATAGTCTTAGCCACTGGACCACCAGAGAAGTCCCAACATCAGGATTCCTGCTCACTGAAAGACGCTCGAGATCTTTAGTTGTAGCATGTGAGAAAAGATCTTGAATGCCACAACTGAGATTTGGTGCAGCCAAATTAAAAAAAAAATCCTAATTTTTAAAAGAATCCTGATATCTTATCACCCTCCACATCTGATCAGATTCCTCATCCCCCACCCTCAATAACCACTCACCCTGATCCACCTTCAGCAAGAATCCCACCCAGCCAGTTTAGCAAGAATCCCTTGCCTCTGACATCTCCTCTTAGTAACTTCCCATCCACTGCCCCTGCCCTCCACCCCCAGCACCTTGGTTCATTGGTGCTAAACCCCAGCTGTCTCTGCTCTACTTGGAGTCGAGCCCTATCTCTTCTCCCTCCGGTGACAGTCATGACAGCTATCACAAGTCCTGAGTAAAGCCTCCTTACTGTTTTACACATGTCAGAGCAAGCTTTTCTCTCTAATAAAAAGAAAGATTTTATCCACTGAGGGTCCTGCACCTTAATGCGTTCATTCATCCATTTGTTAATCCCAAGCATCCTAAGTGGGTTGTGCTTTCAGCCTTCCCGCATTTAGTGAGGACCCCTTGTGACAAGAAGCTTCTTCATAAACATTCTCCACGCACTGGAACGGGGTCCCCTGTTTGGGGCAGAGGCAGGCAGAGTTTAACTTTCCCAGTGTGGGAGGGTACTAAGAAGAGCTGGATCAGAAAGCTGATCAAATAACCATGTCTCTCTCCCAGTGGGTGAGACTCTTTTCCCTCTGGGCAAACCTCACATCAGGCTGGGACGGTGTTCTGGGTGGTGGTGACTCTGTCACTGACTTGGCACATGGCAGCTCCATTCAGCCGTCCATCTGTTCTTAAGCTGGGGTAACAGGACAAACAGCCACTAGAGGGGAAGGGGGGCTCCAATGATGCCAGGCACTAAAGACTTCAGTGCTGGGGAACACGGGGGTCCCTGCCCAGCGTGTGTGCGTGATGGGGCAGAGGGGCGGAAGGAATGCTCTACCCCCCTTTCGGATGGGAAGAGGAGGACCAGGAAGAAAGGGGCTGTAGAAGGAAGCAACTGAGACCTTCTCGTCTGTCCCTGCCATCTCTGCTTCGCACCCCTTTTCTGCCTGGGCATTTGGACAGTGAGGGCCGGTAATTCAGTGATCCATGGCAGGGGGCTGCCCCAATCCCCCTCCTCAGACAACAGGGACAGGCCAGAGGAGCTCTCCGCCAGGGCCCTGGGAGAACGAAACCAGAATCGATGTGACCTGACCATAAAAGAATATGAGTTGAGATAGTATTTTGGAAGAATCACTTTGTATTTCTTACAACTCATGACATCTTTTCAACCTGCCTTATGACGCTCCTGAGACTTTATCTCATCCTACAGCCCAGAAGCCAGGGTTGCTCTTGTTCCCTGAGGGACACCAGTGCCCCAGCAATGTGACCAGCACCCAAAATCACTGCAGATGGTGACCGCAGCCATGAAATTAAAAGATGCTTACTCCTTGGGAGAAAAGTTATGACCAGCCTAGACAGCATATTAAAAAGCAGAGACATTACTTTGTCAACAAAGGTCCATCTAGTCAACGCTATGGTTCTTCCAGTAGTCATATATGGATGTGAGAGTTGGACTATAAGGAAAGCTGAGCACCGAAAAATTGATGCTTTCGAACTGTGGTGTTGGAGAAGACTCTTGAGAGGCCCTTGGACTGCAAGGAGATCCAACCAGTCCATCCTAAAGGAAATCANGAACTGTGGTGCTGGAGAAGACTCTTGAGAGTCCCTTGGACCTCAAGCAGATCAAAACAGTCCATCCTAAAGGAAATTAATACTGAATATTCATTGAAGGACTGATGCTGAAGCTCCAATACTTTGGCTACCTGATGCAAAGAGCCTACTCATTAGAAAAGACCCTGATGCTCGGGAAGATTGAAGGCAGGAGGAGAAGGGGACAACAGAGGACAAAATGGTTGGATGGCATCACTGACTCAATGGACATGAGTTTGAGCAAGCTCCGGGAGATGGCGAATAACAGGGGAGCCTGGCGTGCTGCAGTCCATGGGATCGCAGAGTCACAGACACAACTGAGTGACTNGCTCGGGAAGATTGAAGGCAGGAGGAGAAGGGGACAACAGAGGACAAAATGGTTGGATGGCATCACTGACTCAATGGACATGAGTTTGAGCAAGCTCCGGGAGATGGCGAATAACAGGGGAGCCTGGCGTGCTGCAGTCCATGGGATCGCAGAGTCACAGACACAACTGAGTGACTGAATAACAAGTCTAAGCTCTATGCTCTCAGCTCTGTCTTCCCTGGTGGCTCAGAGGTTAAAGTGTCTGCCTCCAATGTGGGAGGCCCAGGTCTGATCCCTGGATTGGGAAGATCTCCTGGAGAAGGAAATGGTAACCTACTCCAGTATTCTTGCCTGGAGAATCCCATGGACGAAGATGCCTGGTAGGCTATAGTCCATGGGGTTGCAAAGAGTCGGACATGACTGAGCGACTTCACTTACTTCACTTAAGCTCTACGCTATAAGCATAGACAGCTTCTGATTATGTAACATCAAATTCTTTTGCTTCATTGTGTTAGGAATTTAGCCCTTCTTTGTTTGCCTCAGATGCAAACTTGCTCCTCACCCTGGCTAGTCTACATTATATACCCTAGATTTTTTCCTGGCACAGAGCTTTCTCCCTTCCTCAACTCTGGGACTGCCTGTGTCTCAGGAGAAGCCAAGAAATCTGCCCCTTGAGGTCCCCAGCTATAGATTCCAGGCTCAGGAAGGATTCCAGTCAGCTATGGAGTCCAATCTGGGTTGTTTTACTTCTTTATTCCTTAGCTAATTTTAGTCCTCCTAAAATCAATGCAGATTTTCCTAGAAGGGAAAAAAAAAAAAAACAACAGGCGGTCAGGGCTGTTCCCAGGCAGGCATGGGCTCTGTGGCAGATAACTAACCTGCTTCTTATTTGCTGAGAGAAGCACTCTGTGAAGCCAGCACTCTGTGAAGCCTCCCTTCCTCTATCAGAACAACCTAACTACAGTAAGTCCCCTACACATGAACCTTCAGTTGCAAACTCGTGAAGATGCAAACATCTGTTTGCATGTCCAATCACGTAGGTTGGTTCACGAGTCTGGCGGGCACTGTCCTGTGTGTGTGTCTTCTGCAAGTGGTTGTGCTTTTGTGTGCTTTACTGTACAGTATAAATTACAGCTGGACAGCATCTTTATTTCAAGCCCAGGATGTCCAGAAGCAAGGGGAAAAGCAGCGGTGACGTACGGTTCAGAATTCTAGAGCCGACTGTTAGCTGGGTACCTAGGCTAACTTTGTTGGTCTATGAACAAACTGGACTGATGAACGTGCTCTCAGAATGGAAGTTATCTGTATGTAGAGGACTTACTCTCCTGCAAAGAGAAATTAACGATTGAGACCACCAACATGGGACAGCTCACTAGCAAGGCCAAAGTCCAAGCTGTGGAGAAGTGAGTCCAGTGGGGAGAGCCCCCTTTCTCTTGCAAGCTCCCCCACTTTAAACCCTGTTATCTTTAAAGCAAGTGCTACTATATGTAGCTTGAAATCAGAATACAAACTCAGAGAATGGGTGAGTTCATGGTCTGAGACTGTTGTCCATTATCATCTGAGATTCACAGTTACTCACGACAGGACCCGAGCTGGCCACTCAGATGCCAGCATGACTGTGTCCCCTAAGCCTCTCTCTCTCCCTGGCCATTGCACAGGGGTATCCTGGGATCCGAGTGACCAGTTGCCCTTGTGGTTCTTCCTGTTGTGAGAGGCGGTGTGGAACACAAGGGCAAAGAACGCTGTTTGAGAGTCAGATGCCTTCAAATCCTGCCTGCGCTATGCATCCTTCGCTACTAAGTCCCTCTCAACTCCAGTTTTCCATCTGTGAAAAGGAGACTGCCTCACTTACAGGGTAGTTTTTATAGCCCTAGGGCCTCATCTGGAGGCTAGAATACATTACCAGATCAAAAAACACAAGTTCCACCATTCCGTCTTATTTTCATTCATAACAACAACAAAAAGACTGTTATAGATATGAACGTCAAACATCCAAGTCATCCAAGTATACTTTTCCTATTCCCTGCCTGCCCTTCATCTCTACTTGGTGCCCCTGACTTTCCTCAATTTGGAGAATGTAGTCATGTGGCTTTTAGGTTAAAAACCATTGTTGCTGTTCAGTTGCTCAGTCGTGTCTGACTCTTTGTGACCCCATGGACTGCAGCACGCCAGGCTTCCCTGTCCTTCACTAGCTCCTGGAGTTTGTGCAAACTCATGTCCATTGAGCTGGTGTTGCCATGATTTCTCAATTTAGGATGGCAGAAATCAGCCACTTTCCAGCTGAAGCCCCCCTCTCCTGGGTTTTCTCTCCCATGCCACCGGGCTTGATTCCAAGCGGGTCCTGGTGCGGCTGGGCTGGGTGGCCCCCCACTCTCCTTGCACATGCTCCAGTGCTGGCAGCCTCTGACTGTGACTCATCTGGAAGGCCTCTGGTGTCTCCTTTCACCCCACACCTGCTGTGTGCACAACCATGCATGCTGTAAGGGCTGCAGTCCCAGCCCTATCCTCACGGCGTCTGCACTGCGGCTCTGGTTCGTCACGTCCATGCCGATCTCCCACTCCATCTCCCGTGGGTGGTGTTCTCCACACCCTAGAGCTGCCAGGGCACTCATCCTGCCCTCCCCCTTCCATCCACCTCTGCTCCATCACCCTCAGTCCACTGTGGCTCGAAGGAGGTCAGGAAGGTCTGTGACCACCAGGAGTCCACGTGAGATGAGCAAGGCAAAGAGCTCCATCACCCTTTCCTCGTCATTCTTTAATCGCTCAGTCGTGTCTGACTCTTTGGGGATCCCCATGGGCTGCAGCCTCCTAAGACTCCTCTGTCCATGGGATTCTCCAGGCAAGAATACTGGAGTGGGTTGCCATTCCCTTCCCCAGGGGATCTTCCTGGCCCAAGGATCAAACCCAGGTTTCCTGCATTGGCAGGTGGAGCCTTTACCACTGAGCCACCAGGGAAGCCCTCCTCCCTGCCATCATCCTGAGATCCACTGAATTCTGGAGGTTCCACTGAGTTTTATCTCTCCTCCTGGATTCATCCTGAAGCAGGTGCAAACTGAGGACGCTTGATGTTGCAATTCTTCTGGTACTCTCTTCCCTTCCCAGCTTGGATAATTTCCCTTTAACTGAGGAATACCAGGAGCCTAAGAGATTCAATTCTGCTCAGATTAACTGTCCTTTTCAAAGCTTTCTCTGCCTCTTGGGCTTTTCAGGCTGAAGGTGAGAATCTGAGTCCTTGTTAGCTCTGAGGCTGAGCTACAGCGAGTAGTGTCTTGTGCTGGGTAGACCAAGTCTCAAGCTGGGCCGGAGCACGTGGATATGACGTACTGCAAATCGACATTCTACACACTGTCCCACTACAAATATAACCTATTCCTGTGAAGAAGTGAGAACGCATCTCATCAAACACTAGATATATCTGCCTTTCCTGTAAGTTTCTAAAGAATAAGACCCAAAGGACAATAAGAAAATGATATATGGATTGCAATTTTCAAAAATTTACTTTAAAAATTAACATATAATAACACTGTGTTGTGTGTGCACGTGATTTTTTTGTGTGTACAGGTCTATAAATGTGAAAACATGCACAGGTTTATGTAACTACCACTGCAACTAGAATATAGAACAGTTTCACTGTTTCAAAAACCTCCCTTTGCCTACTGTACAGCACAGGGTTATCTGGCAGCCTGGATGGGAGAGGAGTTTAGGGGAGGATTACTGTTGTTCAGCCTCTAGGTCAGGTCCGACTCCTTGTGACTGCATGGACTGCAGCATGCCAGGCTTCCCTGTCCTTCACCATCTCCCAGAGCTTGCTCAAATGCATGTCCATTGAGTCGATGATGCCATCCATCTCTTCCTGCCCTCAGTCATTCCCAGTGTAAAAGTCTTTTCCAATGAGTTAGCTCTCTCCACTGGGGTAGAATGGATGCATATATATGTATGGCTGAGTTCATTGCTGTTCACCCATAACTATCACAACATTGTTAATCAGCTACACTCCAATATAAAATAAAAATTTGTTTTAAAAAATCTCCCTTTGTACACCCTTCCCACATCCCTGGCCCCTGGCAACTACTAATCTGTTCTCCATTGCTGCGGTTTTGCCTTTTGGAAGATCTCACAGATTCAAAGAGCATGCCATCTCGGGTGTAGCTTCTTGAACTCAGCATAAAGCCTGTGCAAATCATGCGAGCTGTTACGTGCATCAACAGATCATCCTTTTTTAATACCTGTGAGATCTGTGGTGATTTCCCCTCTTTCGTTCCTGATGCTGCTAAGTTTGTCTTTTTGTTTGCCAGACTTACATTTATCAATTTTGTTGATAGTTTCAAAGAAACAGCTATCAGTTTCATTGATTCTACTATTTTTCTGTTTTCAGTGGCATTAATTTCTCCTCCTGTCTTTATTTCCTTCCGTTTTCTTGCTTTGAGGTTATTTTTGTGTTATGCTGTACCTATGATACAGGCTACAAACATATTCTTCTTCTAGTGTCTTGAGGTAGAAGCTTATTGATTTAAATCTTTTGTCTTTTCTGAGTTTTTAATACTATAAATATCATTTTAGGCATGATATTAGCCGTGCTGCACAAATTTCTAAATGTTGCAATTTCATTTCTTTTCATTTCAGTTTAAAATTTTTCCTTGAGACGTCTTTTTGACACTTGGGTTATTTAGCATATGTCATTTAACTTCCAAGTGGTTAAAGATTTTCCTGTTATCCTCCTCTTACTGACTTTTGTCTAATTTCATCAAGGGCAGATAACATATTTTGTATGATTCTAACTACTTAAAATGTGTAAATTTTATGACCCTAAATACTTTCTATCTTTGTGAATGTTCCATGTACACTGAAAAGAATGTATATTCTGCCATTGTTGGGTGCAGTATTTTATAAACATCTACAAGTTCTCATTGGTTAATGATGTTATTCACTTCTTCTATATCTTTGCCAGTCTTCTGTCGACTGCTTCTGTTTATTACTGAGAGAGGAGGTGTTGAAATCTCCCAAGCATAATTTTATATCTGTCATCTTCTCCTTTCAGTTCTGTTTATGCCTGGTGTGTTTTAAAGCTCTATTGTTAGACACATTGAGGCCTGTTATATGTTCTTGGTAAATTAACCCTTTTACATTGTATAACATCCCTCTTACCTCTGGTAATGTGCGCTAAAGTCTACCTTGTCTGCTATCAACACAGCCACTCCATGACTTTTGAGTCATGTTTTTTAATCCATGTTTCCATACATACCCTGATGATTTTTTAAAAGATTTTTTTGATGTGGACCATTTTCAAAGTCTTTGGTGTATTTGTTATGATACGGCTTTTGCTTTATGATTTTTGTTTTTTTCTGGCCCTGAAGCATGTGAGATCTTCGACCCCTGACCAGGGATCAAACTCATGTCCTCTGCATTGCAAGATGGATCCTTAACCACTGGACCAGCAGGGAAGTTCCTTGATGCTTTGCAAATGTTAGGAGGGATATTTGACTGGATTTATTATTTATTTCATTATTCTTAGATTACCAGGTGTTAAATAGTAGACTGTGGTGTTGAAGAAGACTCTAGAGAGTCCCTTGGACTGCAAGGAGATCCAACCAGTCCATTCTAAAGGAGATCAGTCCTGGGTTCACTGGAAAGACCGATGCTAAAGCTGAAACTCCAATACTTTGGCCACCTCGTGTGAAGAGTTGAGTCACTGGGAAAGACTGATGCTGGAAGGACTTGGAGGCAAGAGGAGAAGGGGATGACAGAGGATGAGATGGCTGGATGGCATCACTGACTCGATGATGGGCATGAGTTTGGATAAACTCCGGGAGATGGTGATGGACAGGGAGGCCTGGTGTGCTGCAATTCATGGGATTGCAAAGAGTTGGACATGACTGAGCAACTGAACTGAACTGAAACAGTTGATAAATGAAGTAATAAGCAAAATGACTGATCAAGGCAACTTGAGTTATCTATGTAATGGGCATCAAAACACCTGCATCAGAAGTTTAATGTGAGGATTAAATGAGATGATGCACATAAAAATATAAAGGGCAGAACAGCGTCCAGGACACATTGGGTATTTATAACTAATTTTCCCCTAAATCCTGGAGGCTTTTCAGCAGATTTTTCAAAAGATTAAAGTGACAAGGTTCTCTGTACTGGAACAACTGAGCAATTCCTGAATGTAAAGTCACTGGATCCAAACAGAGTCAACTAAAATATCAATAATTTGTTCAGTTGCTCAGTCGTGTCCTACTCTTCATGACCCCAAGGACTGCAGCACACCAGGCTTCCCTGTCCTTCACTATCTCCTGGAGTCTGGGCAAACATAACTCATGTCCATTGAGTCGAAGATGTCATGCAACCATCTCATCCTAACTACCTTCATGTTTTTTATGTCTCTTGGAGAACTGATCCTTTCATTCATGTGGTATCCTCTTTATCTGATGATCTTATTCTGAAGTCTGCTTTGTCTAAGATTATAAAATTATAGCTGTTCCAACTTTCTTTGGATTAATGTTAGCATGATATATCTTTCTTCATCCCTTTACTTTGGTAAGAGTCTTTTACTTATTTATTTTTTAAACTTCTTATTTTATATTGGAGTATAGTGGATTAACAATGTTGCAATAGTGTCAGATGTATGGCAGAACAACTCAGCCATACATATCCATGTATCCATTCTCCCTCAAACTCCCCTCCCATCCAGGCTGCCACTGAACATGGAGCACAGTCTTTATATTTCAATAGGTTTTCTTTTTCTTTTAATATAAATTTATGTATTTAATTGGAGGCTAATTACTTTATAATATTGTATTGGTTTTGCCATACATCAACATGAATCCACCACGGGTGTACATGTGTTCCCCATCCTGAACTCCCTTCTCCCGCCTCCCTCCCCTTACCATCCCTCTGGGTCATCCCAGTGCACCAGCCCCGAGCATCCTGTATCGAACCTGGACTGGCAATTCGTTTCACATATGATATTATACATGTTTCAATGCCATTCTCCCAAATCATCCCACCCTCACCCTCTCCCGCAGAGTCCAAAAGACTGTTCTATACATCTGTGTCTCTTTTGCTGTCTCACATACAGGGTTATTGTTACCATCTTTCTAAATTCCATATATATGTGTTATTATACTGTGTTGGTGTTTTTCTTTCTGGCTTACTTCACTCTGTATAATAGGCTCCAATTTCACCCACCTCATTAGAACTGATTCAAATGTATTCTTTTCAATGGCTGAGTAATACTCCATTGTGTATATGTACCACAGCTTTCTTATCCATTCATCTGCTGATGGATATCTAGGTTGCTTCCATGTC
>SJYW01046749.1:145820-158494 GCA_006410735.1 Raphicerus campestris | reverse complement strand
AAAAAAAAAAAACAACAGGCGGTCAGGGCTGTTCCCAGGCAGGCATGGGCTCTGTGGCAGATAACTAACCTGCTTCTTATTTGCTGAGAGAAGCACTCTGTGAAGCCAGCACTCTGTGAAGCCTCCCTTCCTCTATCAGAACAACCTAACTACAGTAAGTCCCCTACACATGAACCTTCAGTTGCAAACTCGTGAAGATGCAAACATCTGTTTGCATGTCCAATCACGTAGGTTGGTTCACGAGTCTGGCGGGCACTGTCCTGTGTGTGTGTCTTCTGCAAGTGGTTGTGCTTTTGTGTGCTTTACTGTACAGTATAAATTACAGCTGGACAGCATCTTTATTTCAAGCCCAGGATGTCCAGAAGCAAGGGGAAAAGCAGCGGTGACGTACAGTTCAGAACTCTAGAGCCGACTGTTAGCTGGGTACCTAGGCTAACTTTGTTGGTCTATGAACAAACTGGACTGATGAACGTGCTCTCAGAATGGAAGTTATCTGTATGTAGAGGACTTACTCTCCTGCAAAGAGAAATTAACGATTGAGACCACCAACATGGGACAGCTCACTAGCAAGGCCAAAGTCCAAGCTGTGGAGAAGTGAGTCCAGTGGGGAGAGGCCCCTTTCTCTTGCGAGCTCCCCCACTTTAAACCCTGTTATCTTTAAAGCAAGTGCTACTATATGTAGCTTGAAATCAGAATACAAACTCAGAGAATGGGTGAGTTCATGGTCTGAGACTGTTGTCCATTATCATCTGAGATTCACAGTTACTCACGACAGGACCCGAGCTGGCCACTCAGATGCCAGCATGACTGTGTCCCCTAAGCCTCTCTCTCTCCCTGGCCATTGCACAGGGGTATCCTGGGATCCGAGTGACCAGTTGCCCTTGTGGTTCTTCCTGTTGTGAGAGGCGGTGTGGAACACAAGGGCAAAGAACGCTGTTTGAGAGTCAGATGCCTTCAAATCCTGCCTGCGCTATGCATCCTTCGCTACTAAGTCCCTCTCAACTCCAGTTTTCCATCTGTGAAAAGGAGACTGCCTCACTTACAGGGTAGTTTTTATAGCCCTAGGGCCTCATCTGGAGGCTAGAATACATTACCAGATCAAAAAACACAAGTTCCACCATTCCGTCTTATTTTCATTCATAACAACAACAAAAAGACTGTTATAGATATGAACGTCAAACATCCAAGTCATCCAAGTATACTTTTCCTATTCCCTGCCTGCCCTTCATCTCTACTTGGTGCCCCTGACTTTCCTCAATTTGGAGAATGTAGTCATGTGGCTTTTAGGTTAAAAACCATTGTTGTTGTTCAGTTGCTCAGTCGTGTCTGACTCTTTGTGACCCCATGGACTGCAGCACGCCAGGCTTCCCTGTCCTTCACTAGCTCCTGGAGTTTGTGCAAACTCATGTCCATTGAGCTGGTGTTGCCATGATTTCTCAATTTAGGATGGCAGAAATCAGCCACTTTCCAGCTGAAGCCCCCCTCTCCTGGGTTTTCTCTCCCATGCCACCGGGCTTGATTCCAAGCGGGTCCTGGTGCGGCTGGGCTGGGTGGCCCCCCACTCTCCTTGCACATGCTCCAGTGCTGGCAGCCTCTGACTGTGACTCATCTGGAAGGCCTCTGGTGTCTCCTTTCACCCCACACCTGCTGTGTGCACAACCATGCATGCTGTAAGGGCTGCAGTCCCAGCCCTATCCTCACGGCGTCTGCACTGCGGCTCTGGTTCGTCACGTCCATGCCGATCTCCCACTCCATCTCCCGTGGGTGGTGTTCTCCACACCCTAGAGCTGCCAGGGCACTCATCCTGCCCTCCCCCTTCCATCCACCTCTGCTCCATCACCCTCAGTCCACTGTGGCTCGAAGGAGGTCAGGAAGGTCTGTGACCACCAGGAGTCCACGTGAGATGAGCAAGGCAAAGAGCTCCATCACCCTTTCCTCGTCATTCTTTAATCGCTCAGTCGTGTCTGACTCTTTGGGGATCCCCATGGGCTGCAGCCTCCTAAGACTCCTCTGTCCATGGGATTCTCCAGGCAAGAATACTGGAGTGGGTTGCCATTCCCTTCCCCAGGGGATCTTCCTGGCCCAAGGATCAAACCCAGGTTTCCTGCATTGGCAGGTGGAGCCTTTACCACTGAGCCACCAGGGAAGCCCTCCTCCCTGCCATCATCCTGAGATCCACTGAATTCTGGAGGTTCCACTGAGTTTTATCTCTCCTCCTGGATTCATCCTGAAGCAGGTGCAAACTGAGGACGCTTGATGTTGCAATTCTTCTGGTACTCTCTTCCCTTCCCAGCTTGGATAATTTCCCTTTAACTGAGGAATACCAGGAGCCTAAGAGATTCAATTCTGCTCAGATTAACTGTCCTTTTCAAAGCTTTCTCTGCCTCTTGGGCTTTTCAGGCTGAAGGTGAGAATCTGAGTCCTTGTTAGCTCTGAGGCTGAGCTACAGCGAGTAGTGTCTTGTGCTGGGTAGACCAAGTCTCAAGCTGGGCCGGAGCACGTGGATATGACGTACTGCAAATCGACATTCTACACACTGTCCCACTACAAATATAACCTATTCCTGTGAAGAAGTGAGAACGCATCTCATCAAACACTAGATATATCTGCCTTTCCTGTAAGTTTCTAAAGAATAAGACCCAAAGGACAATAAGAAAATGACATGTGGATTGCAATTTTTAAAAATTTACTTAAAAATTAACATATAATAACACTGTGTTGTGTGTGCACGTGATTTTTTTGTGTGTACAGTCTATAAATGTGAAAACATGCATAGGTTTCTGTAACTACCACCGCAACTAGAATATAGAACAGATTCACTGTTTCAAAAATCTCCCTTTGCCTACTGTACAGCACAGGGTTATCTGGCAGCCTGGATGGGAGGNTGCCTTTCCTGTAAGTTTCTAAAGAATAAGACCCAAAGGACAATAAGAAAATGATATATGGATTGCAATTTTCAAAAATTTACTTTAAAAATTAACATATAATAACACTGTGTTGTGTGTGCACGTGATTTTTTTGTGTGTACAGGTCTATAAATGTGAAAACATGCACAGGTTTATGTAACTACCACTGCAACTAGAATATAGAACAGTTTCACTGTTTCAAAAACCTCCCTTTGCCTACTGTACAGCACAGGGTTATCTGGCAGCCTGGATGGGAGGGGAGTTTAGGGGAGGATTACTGTTGTTCAGCCTCTAGGTCAGGTCCGACTCCTTGTGACTGCATGGACTGCAGCATGCCAGGCTTCCCTGTCCTTCACCATCTCCCAGAGCTTGCTCAAATGCATGTCCATTGAGTCGATGATGCCATCCATCTCTTCCTGCCCTCAGTCATTCCCAGTGTAAAAGTCTTTTCCAATGAGTTAGCTCTCTCCACTGGGGTAGAATGGATGCATATATATGTATGGCTGAGTTCATTGCTGTTCACCCATAACTATCACAACATTGTTAATCAGCTATACTCCAATATAAAATAAAAATTTGTTTTAAAAAATCTCCCTTTGTACACCCTTCCCACATCCCTGGCCCCTGGCAACTACTAATCTGTTCTCCATTGCTGCGGTTTTGCCTTTTGGAAGATCTCACAGATTCAAAGAGCATGCCATCTCGGGTGTAGCTTCTTGAACTCAGCATAAAGCCTTTGCAAATCATGCGAGCTGTTACGTGCATCAACAGATCATCCTTTTTTAATACCTGTGAGATCTGTGGTGATTTCCCCTCTTTCATTCCTGATGCTGCTAAGTTTGTCTTTTTGTTTGCCAGACTTACATTTATCAATTTTGTTGATAGTTTCAAAGAAACAGCTATCAGTTTCATTGATTCTACTATTTTTCTGTTTTCAGTGGCATTAATTTCTCCTCCTGTCTTTATTTCCTTCCGTTTTCTTGCTTTGAGGTTATTTTTGTGTTATGCTGTACCTATGATACAGGCTACAAACATATTCTTCTTCTAGTGTCTTGAGGTAGAAGCTTATTGATTTAAATCTTTTGTCTTTTCTGAGTTTTTAATACTATAAATATCATTTTAGGCATGATATTAGCCGTGCTGCACAAATTTCTAAATGTTGCAATTTCATTTCTTTTCATTTCAGTTTAAAATTTTTCCTTGAGACGTCTTTTTGACACTTGGGTTATTTAGCATATGTCATTTAACTTCCAAGTGGTTAAAGATTTTCCTGTTATCCTCCTCTTACTGACTTTTGTCTAATTTCATCAAGGGCAGATAACATATTTTGTATGATTCTAACTACTTAAAATGTGTAAATTTTATGACCCTGAATACTTTCTATCTTTGTGAATGTTCCATGTACACTGAAAAGAATGTATATTCTGCCATTGTTGGGTGCAGTATTTTATAAACATCTACAAGTTCTCATTGGTTAATGATGTTATTCACTTCTTCTATATCTTTGCCAGTCTTCTGTCGACTGCTTCTGTTTATTACGGAGAGAGGAGGTGTTGAAATCTCCCAAGCATAATTTTATATCTGTCATCTTCTCCTTTCAGTTCTGTTTTTGCCTGGTGTGTTTTAAAGCTCTATTGTTAGACACATTGAGGCCTGTTATATGTTCTTGGTAAATTAACCCTTTTACATTGTATAACATCCCTCTTACCTCTGGTAATGTGCGCTAAAGTCTACCTTGTCTGCTATCAACACAGCCACTCCATGACTTTTGAGTCATGTTTTTTAATCCATGTTTCCATACATACCCTGATGACTTTTTAAAAGATTTTTTTTGATGTGGACCATTTTCAAAGTCTTTGGTGTATTTGTTATGATACGGCTTTTGCTTTATGATTTTTGTTTTTTTCTGGCCCTGAAGCATGTGAGATCTTCGACCCCTGACCAGGGATCAAACTCATGTCCTCTGCATTGCAAGATGGATCCTTAACCACTGGACCAGCAGGGAAGTTCCTTGATGCTTTGCAAATGTTAGGAGGGATATTTGACTGGATTTATTATTTATTTCATTATTCTTAGATTACCAGGTGTTAAATAGTAGACTGTGGTGTTGAAGAAGACTCTAGAGAGTCCCTTGGACTGCAAGGAGATCCAACCAGTCCATTCTAAAGGAGATCAGTCCTGGGTTCACTGGAAAGACCGATGCTAAAGCTGAAACTCCAATACTTTGGCCACCTCGTGTGAAGAGTTGAGTCACTGGGAAAGACTGATGCTGGAAGGACTTGGAGGCAAGAGGAGAAGGGGATGACAGAGGATGAGATGGCTGGATGGCATCACTGACTCCATGATGGGCATGAGTTTGGATAAACTCCGGGAGATGGTGATGGACAGGGAGGCCTGGTGTGCTGCAATTCATGGGATTGCAAAGAGTTGGACATGACTGAGCAACTGAACTGAACTGAAACAGTTGATAAATGAAGTAATAAGCAAAATGACTGATCAAGGCAACTTGAGTTATCTATGTAATGGGCATCAAAACACCTGCATCAGAAGTTTAATGTGAGGATTAAATGAGATGATGCACATAAAAATATAAAGGGCAGAACAGTGTCCAGGACACATTGGGTATTTATAACTAATTTTCCCCTAAATCCTGGAGGCTTTTCAGCAGATTTTTCAAAAGATTAAAGTGACAAGGTTCTCTGTACTGGAACAACTGAGCAATTCCTGAATGTAAAGTCACTGGATCCAAACAGAGTCAACTAAAATATCAATAATTTGTTCAGTTGCTCAGTCGTGTCCTACTCTTCATGACCCCAAGGACTGCAGCACACCAGGCTTCCCTGTCCTTCACTATCTCCTGGAGTCTGGGCAAACATAACTCATGTCCATTGAGTCGAAGATGTCATGCAACCATCTCATCCTAACTACCTTCATGTTTTTTATGTCTCTTGGAGAACTGATCCTTTCATTCATGTGGTATCCTCTTTATCTGATGATCTTATTCTGAAGTCTGCTTTGTCTAAGATTATAAAATTATAGCTGTTCCAACTTTCTTTGGATTAATGTTAGCATGATATATCTTTCTTCATCCCTTTACTTTGGTAAGAGTCTTTTACTTATTTATTTTTTAAACTTCTTATTTTATATTGGAGTATAGTGGATTAACAATGTTGCAATAGTGTCAGATGTATGGCAGAACAACTCAGCCATACATATCCATGTATCCATTCTCCCTCAAACTCCCCTCCCATCCAGGCTGCCACTGAACATGGAGCACAGTCTTTATATTTCAATAGGTTTTCTTTTTCTTTTAATATAAATTTATGTATTTAATTGGAGGCTAATTACTTTATAATATTGTATTGGTTTTGCCATACATCAACATGAATCCACCACGGGTGTACATNATGTTCTCCTCTAGGAGTTATATAGTTTCTGGTCTTACATTTAGATCTTTAATCCATTAAATAGGTTTTCTTGTGGATAACATATAGTTATGTTTTTAAAAAAAAAACCCGTTTTTGACTATCTGTGTCTTTAAGTGTGTTTAGATCACTCACATTTCATGTGATTATTGTTCTGGCTGGAGTAATAGCTTCATAACTTTTCTATGCATTGCACTGGGGCTTCCCAGGTGGCACTAGAGGTAAAGAACTTGCTTGCTGATACAGGGGACATAGGTTCAATCCCTGGGTCGGGAAGATCCCCTGGAAAAGGGAATGGCAACCCACTCCAGTATTCTTGCCTGGAGAATCCCATAGACAGAGGAGCCTGGTGGGCTGTAGTTGATGGGGTCCCAAAGAGTCAAATACAACTAAAGTTACAACATGCATGCATTGCATTTATTCCTCATTTCTTTCCTCCTCTCCTTCTGCCCCCTTTATGCTTGTAAAATAGATATATATTTCTGGCAATGCAATTCTTTTACACTGAAAAAATAATGGGGGAATACTCCTGAAGAAAAATTTGAGAAATGATACTCCCTCTGCCTATTTTGTCAGCACAGTTTTTGTGATGCCTCTGTTTTAAAGAGAACACTGCCATGTTACAGAGTCAATATTTTTCAGTTTTAAATATTTCTCCTTCTGTTCCCGGTGGAGCAGACATCATGGGCCTTTGTAATCTCTAGGGACTGAATTACAGACACAGATTGTTGGACTCTCAATACGTAATTGCTTTTATGAATGATCTCCTAGTCGAACTGCTTGCAGTGTGTGACATCAATCTTATTCTTGCTGTCTTAGTACTTTGATTGTCAGGAATAAAATGAAAAATGAAAGCAGTTGTGTGATTTTAATTTCAAACCTAGTATCACTTACGTGCGTGGAACAGGCAGGTTTGCAATTCACACTTGAGTGAACGAGGGGAGGAGAGCAGCACCTGCTTTTGTAAAACACTCTGGAATTTAATGTAATCCTTGGCCAGCACTCCTCTCACAGCATAGATTTCACTTCCAGCCAATGCCCTGTAGATGTCACCATTGCCATTTCTGACGGGGAAAAGCACCAGCTTCACCACAAGCTTGTTCAGTCGCTCAGTCGACCCTTTGCAACCAAAAGGACTGCAGCACGCCAGGCCTCCCTGTCCATCACCAACTCCTGGAGCTTGCTCAAACTCATGTCATCAAGTTGGCGACGCCACCCAACCATCTCATCCTCTGTCATCCCCCTCTCCTCCCACCTTCAATCTTTCCCAGCCTCAGGGTCTTTTCCAATGAGTTGCTTCTTTGCATCAGGTAGCCAAAGTACTGGAGCTTCAGTTTCAGCATCAGTCCTTCCAATGAATATTCAGGGTTGATTTTCTTTAGGATTGACTGGTTTGATCTCCTTTCGGTCCAAGGGATTCTCTTTGAAACGATCAGTTCTTTGGTGCTGGATCTTCTTTACGGTTCAACTCTTACATCTATACATGACTACTGGAAAAACCATAGCTTTGACTAGATGGACCTTTGTCAGCAAAACGATGCCTGTTTTTTATTATACTATCTAGATTTATCATAGTTTTTCTTCCAAGGAACAAATGACTTTTAATTTCATGGCTGCAGTCACTATACTCAGTGATTTTGGAGTCCACGGTGATGGGGGCCAAACCTGTTGAACCATTTGGTTGTTAAGGAACCAGGGAGTCTGCTTGTTCTGACACATTTACAGATGCTCCTCTGAAAGTGCCAAACTGGATACTTTCTCATTCTGTATCATTCTCATCTACTGTCTGGTACCTGGTTTTACAATTCACTCCCTCCTTCAAAAACTCCTCTCTCATTTGGCGTTTTTGAGGAGGGACTCTCCTGTTCACAATGACCTTTCTCCTCATCGCCTGTATTTCCTTTCTTTCCCATCCTTCTCCTTGGGTCCCTACAGAGGCTCTGTCCCATGTCCTCTTGTACACACGCTCCTGTCAATCACCCTCTTCTAATGTCACTTCTACACAAATGATTCCCAAATCTGCTTTTCTACAGCTTCCTTTTTCTCTCCTAACATTTAAACCCACGTTTAACTTCCTCATGGAGCCCCTAGCATCACAAAGAACAAAGAATCTTGGAAATCGACAAAGCGGGACTAGTCCAGGTTGGGGGAGGGGATATTACATATGGGAGCAGGCTCCTCTGTCCATGGGGTTCTCCAGACCAAGAATCCTGGAGTGGGTTGTCATTTCCTTCTCTAGGGGATCTTCATGGGTAACTATAATATAAAAAAATAAGCTCCTCCCACTTGAAATTCCCGAGAGAATGGGACAGAGAGCACTCCTGGAACATGCAATAAAATTCTCTGATTATTATGACAAGCAGCTGAGCTTCCTAAGTGTTTTCTCTGCTTGGGGTTGTTTTTCTACCTTCCATCCCATACTCTGCTATTATATCAACTGTCCTGAAATGCAGCTTCAGATGTACTCTGTCCAAAACTCTCAGAGCCTCCTGACAGCCTCAAATTGAGTCTCTCTTTACTTTGTTATTTGAATCACCAAACCCTTCTGCCTCATTTCTGGCTACTGACAGTCCAGAAGCTCCACACTTTAGGCATATCAGACTCTACTCCTGGCAGATCCAGCCTGGGCTGTGCCGCCTGCTAAGCTGGGCCCCTCACCTCTGCTATGGAAGCCTGATTTACTCTCGAGGGCCAGTACATAAGTATCCATCTTCTCTGAATGGCCACGTAGCCCCGGCTGGAGTAATCACTCCCTGTGGGACCCCTGAGAGCCACATCAATACTCTGTCCTCCAGGGATTCAAACAAGTGTCTTTCCCCTCTGGAATTAGAAGGCAGGGTCTGAGACTGAGTTTTTAACTCTTCCACTTAACCAACAGGTATAGAATTAAACTGAATGGCTAGGATGCAGGGTGATGTATATTTGGGGTCAGAGATAATCCAAAGAATGTATGTGGAGTAAAGAGGTGGGTCTCGCTGTAACTCACTCAGGCCATGAGGGTCCTGGTACAAATGCACCATGTTCCCAATCCTCCCCTAAATATAAGGCACAGTACAAATCCTCACAACCTGGAAGGCTGCGTGGAGAGGGAGAGGAAATACCACATCATTCTGGAAAACATGGGCTGGACATGAGTTGATACGGGCTGGACATTGGCTGGACATGGGTTGATTGGACATGGGTTAACTGGACATGAGTTGATATGACATTACTTTGTCTACAAAGGTCCATCTAGTCAAGGTTATAGTTTTTCCAGTGGTCATGTATGGATGTGAGAGTTGGACTATAAAGAAAGCTGAGCACTGAAGAATTGATGCTTTTGAACTGTGGTGTTGGAGAAGACTCTTGAGAGTCCCTTGGACTGCAAGGAGATCCAACCAGTCCATCCTAAAGGAAATCAGTCCTGAGTATTCACTGGAAGGATGAGGCTGCAGCTGAAACTCTAATACTTTGGCCACCTGATGTGAAGAACTGACTCATTGGAAAAGACCCTAATGCTGGGAAAAGATTGAGGGCAGGAGGAGAAGGGGACAACAGAGGATGAGATGGTTGGATGGCATCACTGACTCAATGGACAGGAGTTTGAGTAAACTCCAGGAGTTGGTGATGGAGAGGGAGGCCTGGCATGCTGCAGTCCATGGGGTCAAAAAGAGTCAGACACGACTGAGCAACTGAAATGAAATGGGCTGGATATGGGTTGATATGGCTTGTACTGTGGCTCCATCACTTTCTAATTCTATTGTCTTGAGAAGGCTACAGAACCTCTCTGAGCCTCAGTCTCCTCAACTGTCCCATGAAAATAATGGCAACACCAGGCAGGGTTTTGTGAGGGTTAAAATGTTATATGTAAGCTGTCCAGGACACTGGAGATGGTCAATAAACAAGAGTGATGTTGTTATTAAAATGCTTTGTCTTTTACTTTTTGAACTCTATAGAACTTTCATTGGTGGAGGCAGGGTTGATTAAAATCTACTAACATAACTGAATTGAAGATGAAAAGTTAAATATATGAACTACACTTAAAAATATGTACACCCCTAACTGACGCTTCCCTGTGGCTCAGATGGTAAAGAATCTGCCTGCAATGCAGGAGACCCAGCTTCAGTCCCTGGGTCAGGAAGAACCACTGGAGAAGGAAATGGCAAACCCACTCCAGTATTCTTGGCTGGGAAATCCCACGGACAGAGGAGCCACAAAGAGTCTGAGAAGACAGCAACTAACTCTTTCACACTATATACTTTAGGGAAAAGGAGGCTGATGCTTACTAATTTTGATTAAGCTTAGAAAATACACAAATGCTTGACATTAAGTTTCATTCTCTATATGCCTAATAATATTTTCAATAATAAATAAAAAGAATTAAAACCAACATCTGTCACATTCATAAAGTAAAATGATAAAAACTATACAAACCAATATGAAAAAACTGAATAAATATAATAAACCTGATTAAAAATGAAATGAAAACGAATACACTCTCAGATGTAACTTATAAAATTTGAGGCTACGGGGCGAGGCATGCCACTTAATACATTAATATTAACAGGACCATCATCTGTGTTGTTTCCTGGATTAGCCACCAGGGGCTGCTAAAGAGTAGTGTTTCCGGGAACCAGGCAGAGAAAGATTAAAAAAATAATCTCTCAACATGACCCCGAGAAGTGCAAGTCCCTGAGAATCACACTTATTACTACACCCCCCCAGAGGTCTGAGACCGCAGATTTCATCAAAGCTGTCTGGTTGGTGGTGAGGACTGTGCCCTGTTGGCAGAGTGGAGCTACCTAGAATCAGCATAAATGTGAGGCTAGTGTTGGCACTTAGAGGTGACATCTGAGCATCCCCGGACGCTGGGCTCAGACTGAAACACAGCTGACAGTGCGCACAGCCGCTGTGCCATGAGCTGTGAAGCACAGGGCAGAAACGGAAGGTTCTTATCCAGGCTTCTGATTCCTTTTCCTAGCGACTGCCCATCCTTAACGGAATCAGCACATTGTGGAAAAAGTACATAGCCCCAGCTGAATAGCTGGACTAGAAAACTGCTTCTATTCTTAAAGGACACCCCAAGTCAAATCCTTTATATACAGAAAATGAAATAAGAGGGGTCTGTTCTGTGTTCTCACTTTACATTTCTCACCTGTCTTACTCATCCCACTTGAGAGTAAAATATTTGTCAGATTTCCCTGTCCTCAAAATGGATGCTTTACTTAATACTGTTCAAAGTACCTTTGCCCATTAATTCACGACATTCTCTCTATAACCTTGTGAAGAGTTATTAATGATCCTATTTGCAATTGAGGAAACTTTGAGACTCAAAGATGACTGGTCAGAGGGGACTTGGCTGCAGGCAGATGAGTAGGGCAAGGATGTATTAATTTCCCATGGGTGGTGATGACGGGGCCCCAGGAGGGATAACTTGCTCAAGTCTTGAGAGGGATGAAGGCGTTGGTGGGACTGACCCCTTGCCAGCACGGTGCCCTCGCTCTAGCACGCCAGGCTTTGTAGACAAAATGCTACAGCACAGAAGAGATACAGGTGTGGAGCTCCAGCAGGGTCTTTAGGAAGAAGAGCAGAAAGCCTGTTTCTTCAGGCTGGCTGTGGCAGTCATGATCTGCATAGCTACAGTAAGCTGGGCTGTGACCATGTCTCACATATAAAAATAATAATAATGCATCAGCTTCCCGCAATAGGATACAGGGAACACGTCAGAGTCATGATATCTTGTAACAGAGGGCTCCGTCATCCACACTTCCTGGCTTGCCTGGCCTCTTATTTCCCTGAGTGCTCCACCCTGGTCACAAAGTCTCAAGTCAATCATCTTAAACCACGTGGAGCCCATCCAACCTATGTGGAAGCCGCTTATGTTCAATTACAGACTTAAAAAAAATGTCCGTGGTTTCTTCTGGAGCTTATCTGGAGAGAGAGTTGCTATCAGGACAGAGAATAGGACACACTGGGTGGGAGGGGAAATGCCAGGGTCATCAGGAGGCCTGTCTGGAGTTGCTGGTTGTGATTTACTGAAAACAGAATGAAATTCAGGCCCACCATCTATCTTGCTGAAATGTCAAGCTGAGTGTGGCTCCAGCCAGTAGGGGGCTCTGATGGACACGCCTGCAAATCACCTGTCAGCCCTTCAGGATCTCCAACGGAAGGGCCATATGGATGCTACAGAGAAGTACAACTAGCGGCCCCTGGACCAACAGGAATTCTCCCGGGGCCCAGCAAGGCACTGTTACAGGGGACCGACCCTTAATCTCAACACAGAAAACTCTTTCTGCCATGATGCCGTGAGTGGGGTCTAAAATTTCCAACTTGAAAACACACTGCATGTTAGGGAAAAAAAAAA
>SJYW01046749.1:104226-128257 GCA_006410735.1 Raphicerus campestris | reverse complement strand
AAGGAAATGGCAAACCCACTCCAGTATTCTTGGCTGGGAAATCCCACGGACAGAGGAGCCACAAAGAGTCTGAGAAGACAGCAACTAACTCTTTCACACTATATACTTTAGGGAAAAGGAGGCTGATGCTTACTAATTTTGATTAAGCTTAGAAAATACACAAATGCTTGACATTAATTTTCATTCTCTGTATGCCTAATAATATTTTCAATAATAATAAAAAGAATTAAAACCAATATCTGTCACATTCATAAAGTAAAATGATAAAAACTATACAAACCAATATGAAAAAACTGAATAAATATAATAAACCTGATTAAAAATGAAATGAAAACGAATACACTCTCAGATGTAACTTATAAAATTTGAGGCTACGGGGCGAGGCATGCCACTTAATACATTAATATTAACAGGACCATCATCTGTGTTGTGTCCTGGATTAGCCACCAGGGGCTGCTAAAGAGTAGTGTTTCCGGGAACCAGGCAGAGAAAGATTAAAAAAATAATCTCTCAACATGACCCCGAGAAGTGCAAGTCCCTGAGAATCACACTTATTACTACACCCCCCAGAGGTCTGAGACCGCAGATTTCATCAAAGCTGTCTGGTTGGTGGTGAGGACTGTGCCCTGTTGGCAGAGTGGAGCTACCTAGAATCAGCATAAATGTGAGGCTAGTGTTGGCACTTAGAGGTGACATCTGAGCATCCCCGGACGCTGGGCTCAGACTGAAACACAGCTGACAGTGCGCACAGCCGCTGTGCCATGAGCTGTGAAGCACAGGGCAGAAACGGAAGGTTCTTATCCAGGCTTCTGATTCCTTTTCCTAGCGACTGCCCATCCTTAACGGAATCAGCACATTGTGGAAAAAGTACATAGCCCCAGCTGAATAGCTGGACTAGAAAACTGCTTCTATTCTTAAAGGACACCCCAAGTCAAATCCTTTATATACAGAAAATGAAATAAGAGGGGTCTGTTCTGTGTTCTCACTTTACATTTCTCACCTGTCTTACTCATCCCACTTGAGAGTAAAATATTTGTCAGATTTCCCTGTCCTCAAAATGGATGCTTTACTTAATACTGTTCAAAGTACCTTTGCCCATTAATTCACGACATTCTCTCTATAACCTTGTGAAGAGTTATTAATGATCCTATTTGCAATTGAGGAAACTTTGAGACTCAAAGATGACTGGTCAGAGGGGACTTGGCTGCAGGCAGATGAGTAGGGCAAGGATGTATTAATTTCCCATGGGTGGTGGTGACGGGGCCCCAGGAGGGATAACTTGCTCAAGTCTTGAGAGGGATGAAGGCGTTGGTGGGACTGACCCCTTGCCAGCACGGTGCCCTCGCTCTAGCACGCCAGGCTTTGTAGACAAAATGCTACAGCACAGAAGAGATACAGGTGTGGAGCTCCAGCAGGGTCTTTAGGAAGAAGAGCAGAAAGCTTGTTTCTTCAGGCTGGCTGTGGCGGTCATGATCTGCATAGCTACAGTAAGCTGGGCTGTGACCATGTCTCACATATAAAAATAATAATAATGCATCAGCTTCCCGCAATAGGATACAGGGAACACGTCAGAGTCATGATATCTTGTAACAGAGGGCTCCGTCATCCACACTTCCTGGCTTGCCTGGCCTCTTATTTCCCTGAGTGCTCCACCCCGGTCACAAAGTCTCAAGTCAATCATCTTAAACCACGTGGAGCCCATCCAACCTATGTGGAAGCCGCTTATGTTCAATTACAGACTTAAAAAAAATGTCCGTGGTTTCTTCTGGAGCTTATCTGGAGAGAGAGTTGCGATCAGGACAGAGAATAGGACACACTGGGTGGGAGGGGAAATGCCAGGGTCATCAGGAGGCCTGTCTGGAGTTGCTGGTTGTGATTTACTGAAAACAGAATGAAATTCAGGCCCACCATCTATCTTGCTGAAATGTCAAGCTGAGTGTGGCTCCAGCCAGTAGGGGGCTCTGATGGACACGCCTGCAAATCACCTGTCAGCCCTTCAGGATCTCCAACGGAAGGGCCATATGGATGCTACAGAGAAGTACAACTAGCGGCCCCTGGACCAACAGGAATTCTCCCGGGGCCCAGCAAGGCACTGTTACAGGGGACCGACCCTTAATCTCAACACAGAAAACTCTTTCTGCCATGATGCCGTGAGTGGGGTCTAAAATTTCCAACTTGAAAACACACTGCATGTTAGGGAAAAAAAAAACAACTATGACTGTTTGCGACCCCATAGACTGTAGCCTCTGTCCATGGGATTCTCCAGGCAAGAATATTGGAGTGGGTGGCCAGTCCCTTCTCCAGGGGACTCTTCCCGATCCAGGGATAGAACTTGGGTCTCCCGCATTACAGGCAGATTTCTGACCATCTGAGCCACCAGGGAAGCCCTCACAGTGCGTGTGACCAGTGTGTTAAGTTGGTGTTTGCTGGCAAATCAATCGAGAGCAAATCCTTATCAAGGATTTGTTACGACACTGCATGATGCACAGAAGCGACACAGTGGCCAGAGTAACACAGTACATGTTATCACTGAACTGCAATGCACAGCCCTGATTTCCTCTCTTTATTAAAGACCTGACAGTCAGTGGAAACCATACATCCAGCCTAAGAACAGAAAATACAACTCTCTCTAATAAGAAAACTGCTCAATATTTAATATGGCAAGTCTGGCCCCTTTGGTGCCTCAAAAACATGTCTGTAATTTTAATTCTTACAGGGTGGGAACACAGTCATTTCAGCTCTTCAAAGTTGACCCCAGGGGTACCAGACCAGAAGGGAAGACATAACATTCAAATTGGTCACTGATTGCTGGTGTTAACATTTTGACAAGGGAGGAAAAGGAAACTATTGATAAAACTGTAATCTGTTCATCTTGTCTTTGATCACAACTATACACTGGGAATTAGCTCCTTGGGTGAAAAGCTTTAAGCAAAAACAGGAAACAAGCATTAAACAGGGCAGCTGAGGCTTCTGTACTGGGAGGGACAAGAGAGGCTTCAGGCTGCCATAAAAGGTCAGAGTCCCTCGCACTTTAAAGTTCAGATAATAAGGAAAACCAGTGGACATGATGTTGGTTAATAGTCTTATAATTTTTCTTCTTTAAATTAGCTAGAAATTTAGTTAGTTCATTTTCCTGGTTCGGAGACATTTCTATAGCACTTTTACTTTCATTTATAGATACCAGGAGGTCCATACATGAAATTAATGCCTTATAGGTTACTGATGTGGTAACTTGTAGTGTTTAAACTTCAAAGGTAAAGGTTCAAGTTCTCCCCCAAATGCTCCTTGGTCACCCAGGGGATGGAGCAAGAATGTACAAAGTCAGACTCAGGCTCCCACTGCCTCCCTTCTACATTGAGAGACAGGGAGGCTGAACCATGTTCGGTGAATGTTACTAGACTGTGCCAAGGGCTTCCCAGGCGGTGACAGTGGTAAAGCATCCACTTGCCAAAGCAGGGGACGCAAGGGACGTGGGTTTGATCCGTGGGTCAGGAAGAGTCCCTGGAGAAGGAAATGGCAACCCACTCCAGTATTCTTGCCTGGGACATTTCATGGACAGAGGAGCCTGTGACCACAGGGTCACAAAAGACAACAACAAACCAAGTCTGATAACAGACCCAGCATCCGGATGAGCCCAGGAGACTCTGGACTCTTAGGCTGAGGAACCCAAGGCCTCTCTGCATTGTCAGAAGAAACAAGGGGTCAGGGGACACCCCCTCCCCACGCTGCCCCCTGCACACTGTGAGCGTGGCCCAGAGGAGAGGCCCCAGGCCTGGCAGCTTCCAGGTCCCCTCAAGGGCCACAGGGGCCCGCTCTGCCGCACTGGCTTGCTCTGTGCTGAGAGGCACAGATGTCTCAGAACCTGCCCATCTCGGGTCCAAAATGCAAACCACCACATGCCCCATTCTCACCTTCCAAATCTCCCTTTATACCTTTTCCTTTTTGTCTTTCCTCTGGAGAAGGAAATGGCAACCCACTTCAGTACTCTTGCCTGGAAAATCCCATGGACAAGAGGGGCCTGGTAGGCTACAGTTCATGGGGTTGCAAAGCGTTGGACACGACTGAGCGACTTCACTTTCACTTTTTCACTTTTCTTTTTTTTTAATGTAATTTTCCCTTTTGGAATCAAGGTTATGAATCCATCTTCCCAGACTAACATTTTTCACACGCAAGTCTCAATTCGGCTCCCAAAACATCCTATGATGCTGGCCGAGACACCGCAGTACCTGAAAATCAAACTCTCTAACCCCAAACCCAAATTAAAGCTCGCACACTAAGAACCATCCCCGCCGCTGCCCTCCGCTTCCACGTTCACCAGGCGTGGCCTCACCTTCCCGAAGAAGAGCTGCGTGGCCACGGCGAGCGCCTGGAAGCCACGGACGGCGGTCCTCAGCTCCGCCCGCGCGAGCCCCAGCTGCCGAGCCTGCTGCTCATAGCGCTCCTTCAGCCGCTGTGCCAGCAGCCGCTCCGCCTCACGGGCCTGCGGGTCCGGCTTCGGGGAGAACCCGTTGCGGGGGGCTGTGGTCCTCTGCTTGGGGTACCCTAGGAAGCAAGAAGGGTCACCTGTGAGAAAACAGCCCAGATGTGACAAGTGCTCCTCATGACACAAGGATGCCGGCAAGGGGCTGAGAAGGAGCGGCCCGCTGTGTGTCATTCTAAGTGTTAAAATGAAAAAAAAAAAAACAAGGACTGTGAAGTGTTCTGCTGGAGTGGTTCCAAGTGCAAGGTTTCACGCTTGGAAGCAGAGGAACAGACAGAATTGCCCAATTCCTCCCAGCTGCCTACATTTCTTCCCAGTCTACTTAGAGAGACTTGGAGCAGTTGGCTTTTTTTTGTTGTTGTTGTTCAAGGGGATTCCCCTTGGAAAGCATCTAAAGGGAAATCACTCAATCCAGGTTGAAGCCAGACTTAAAACCTTGCAACCCTTTCACTGATGGGCTTCCCCAATGGCTCAGCAGTAAAGAATCCAGCAGACCAGGAGACGTGAGTTTGATCCTTGGGTCAGCAAGATTCCTCTGAAGGAGGAAATGGCAAGCCCCTTCAGTATTNCAACCCTTTCACTGATGGGCTTCCCCAATGGCTCAGCAGTAAAGAATCCAGCAGACCAGGAGACGTGAGTTTGATCCTTGGGTCAGCAAGATTCCTCTGAAGGAGGAAATGGCAAGCCCCTTCAGTATTCTTGCCTGAAGAATCCCATCGACAGAGGAGCCTGGTGGGCTATCGTCCGTGGGGGTGGTGAAGAAACAGACATGCCTGAAGCAACTGAGCACACACGCATATATGCATCAAGCACCTGTTCAGTCAATGACATGTGGGAGGCCCAGTGGACCTGTAAAGAGATGAGGCCCTGCCTTGACCATGGGAAGCCAGCATCAGCATCGGGGCTCTGGGTTCTCCGATTCCTCGCCAGGCATCTCAACACCTAAGGACACTTACTGATCCACTCTGCAGCAACTCCGACTGAACTCACAAGTGTGGGGTCACACCCTGAACCTAGAACATTGTCCCATCCCCCCAGTCCTGTCCCAGTCATATCCCCTGGTTGCATTACTCTGAGTAGGGGTACAGAGAATCTATGATGATCCCAGTGACCACTGGCAACTCAGAGCAAAGAAGCCAGTCACCTTCTGTTCTTACAAAGATGAAGGCAAGCAGTTTGCGTGCAAAGCCTGAGCGCTAGGATGAACATGGGCCTTCAAAATGCAAAGAGAACATGAAAAATTCATCTGCAGTCATCTGGTCACTATCCAGAGGATTCTAATGGATGGAAAAGCACACTTCAGTCCTGAAGCTGGAAGCTCAACTGACATGACAACAAGCAAACACTGCAGCCTTGGGACCTGCATATTTATAATCTCAGAGAAGGCCCATGACCTTAACACTTGTAAACAAGAGGGAGAAGAATGAAAGGACACAACTTTGATAGCCCTCCAGCTTAAGGAAAAGCACTTCATGAGTTTGGTCCACCTCCCAACAGACAGGAAGCCTGTTTCTTACAGGCTGGCACCAGAAAGACACCCCAGGGAGCATATGGGCTGAGTTCTCTGTCGTTTTAGACAGGCTTTATTTTTCTTAAACTGATCTAAATTTATTTCAGAAAAAATGTGCTCAGTAGCACACTACTTTCTACTCACCGCTGGCACTTGTCTGTCTGGAGTTGGCTAGTGCTGGGGAGAGTGGAGAGCAGACAGTGTGAGAGCAGGACATTTCCTTCCAGCCAGTGTGGAGCATGGGTGAGGGCAGGAATTACTGGGTTGGCCAAAAAGTTCGATCTATGGAAAAACTCAAACGAACATTTTGGTCAAGCCACCCAATCATAAATAAGTATTCCAGAAAGAAGGGCCTCTCAGGTGGCTCAGGGTTAAAAAATACTCCTGCCAGTGGAGGAGACACAAGAGATGATCCCTGGGTTGGAAAGATGCCCTGGAGAAGGAAATGGCAACCCATTCCAGTATTCTTGCCTGGGGAATCCCATGGACAGAGGAGCCTGGTGGGTTTAGTCCATGGGGTTGCAAAGAGTTGGANTGGAGGAGACACAAGAGACGATCCCTGGGTTGGAAAGATGCCCTGGAGAAGGAAATGGCAACCCATTCCAGTATTCTTGCCTGGGGAATCCCATGGACAGAGGAGCCTGGTGGGTTTAGTCCATGGGGTTGCAAAGAGTTGGACACAACTGAGAGACTAAGCACACACACTAGAAAGAAGAGGGTTACCTTTCCCATTCCAAGGAAAGAGCAGATTATTTTCAATTTTGATGTACAGAAAATAGGAGAAAAAAAAAGATGTTACAGCCAGAGTTTCCCAAGCCAACTATAAGAATTGGTCATGATAACACACTCTTTAGACAAAAATTTATGCACAATAGTCTCAACTTTGGGGCATTTATTATCATTTATTATTTACAAGAAGTATGAGTGTTATTTATCAGAGTAAATCTAAATATCTCCTTTCTCCAAGGGTAAAAAATCTTGGCTTAGTGGTGTTATAACAATTGCTTATTTTTCATATTAAAAATTACAGTTACATCTGGCTTCCCTGGTAGCTCAGATGGTAAAGAATCTGCCTGCAATGCAGGAGACCCCAGTTCAATTCCTGGGTTGGAAAGATCCACTGGAGAAGGGATAGGCTACCCACTCCAATATTCTTAGGCTTCCCTTGTGGCTCAGCTGGTAACAAATCCACCAGTGTAGAAGACTTGTGTTCGATCCCTGGGTTGGGAAGATCCCCTGGAGAAGGGAAAGGCTACCCACTCCAGTATTCTGGCCTGGAGAATTCCATGGACTGTATAATCCATGGGGTCGCAAAGAGTTGGACATAACTGAGTGACTTTGACTGGTGAAGATGAAGTAAGAAAGGAGTAGATTTATCTTCTCATCTGAAACTACCCAAAACACTTGACCAAAATATGTGTCAGTGGATCTCAAGACATTATATTAGGCAATGAAGCACAAGGAACCAAAGACTCCGAAACACACGCGACGACCCCTCCCACCCCCACAGATGCCTGAGCCTGCTCTCCGGGTGGTCTTCCAGGCTGTGGCACAGAGAGTCAGGAAGCCCAGGGGGAGTCTGGTAGTCTTCCCAACTTGGGACAGTAGAGCTGGGGGCTCAGGAAGTTCAAGGGTCGGAGGTTACAGGGCAGAGTAGCTGAGAGGACAGCTCCACAGAGGCACAGAGTGACACAGAAGGGCCCTTCGAGTTTCTGGACAACTTACATCAGTGCAGCAGGTGAGGACAGTGTCCAAAGCCAGGGAGCAGATTCTACCCAGGACTAGCAGGAACACTACCGGGAGCTCACGGAAGGCCAGGATCAATTCCTGTGCCCTCCACAATTCCCAGGGCATCAGAACACCTGGAAGGCTCATATCATGGTGCTCTGCTGAAACCAGTCCTGGACTAACTGCTGGTCAGGATCCGTTTAACAAAGCTGATGAGAAAGATCCAAGATGATCAAGCTCTTTCCAAGTCACATAGTTTCACCCAAGGACAAAGCTTAAGAATATTTATAGAATTAAAAAAAAAATCCAACAAGGAAAAATTCACAATGTCAGTCATCTAAAAAAATTCTCAGGCATGTAAATAAGCAGGGATGTACAAGCCATGATGAAGAGGGGATGTAATCAATTGAAGACAGCCAAGGAAAGCACCAGCAATTAAGTTATTATAACTATATTCCATATATCAAGAGGCTGGAGGAAAGACTGAGTACATCAAATAGAAACAAAGATAAAAAAAGACAAATAAAAATTCTAGAGATTAACAATTCAAATGTCTGAGATAAAAATACACTGGATGGGATTAAGATTAGACACTGGATATGAAAAGATTAATGGCATGGATTTTCATAGCAGCATTACTCAGAGTAGCCAAAAGCTGGAAACAAATGCCCATCAACCAATGAGTGGATAAACTATGACACAATCACATGGTGTAATATTCTTCAGCCAGGAACAAAACACTGATCTAGGAAGGAAATACTACTGATCCTCACTTTGACATGGATGAATCTCAAAAACGTGCTAAGTGAAAACAACTGATGAAAAAAGCCACACAGAATATGATTCCACTTACACGAAATGTCCAGAATAAACAAGTCCATGAAACAAAGTAAACTAGTGGATGTCAGCGGCCGGGAAGCACAGGTAGGGAGTGACTGCTCATGGGTATGGGTTTCTTTTGAGGCTAAAAGAAAATGCTCTGGAAGTAGTGGTGATTGCTGCACAATTTTGTGAATATACTACAACCACTGAATTGTACACTTTAAAAGAGTAAAATTCACAATATGTAAATTACTAAAGAAGTAGCTGAGGCTCGGAGAAACTCTGTTATTTGCCTCAGTTCATACATCATGTGAGCCACTGAGCCAGTATTTGAACTCAGTTTGGTCTATTCTCCTGGACCAAACTGCTTGGCAACATTTAGAATTTGCAGAAGAGTTTCTAGTGAAGGCAACTCCATGCAGGCATTTCCCAAAGCTGAAAGAAAAACAGTAGGAATAGGTGCCACAGAGTTAAGGGAAAGAAAATTTCAGGAAAGGAGTGATCAGTAATGCCAAAGGCCACAGAGATAAGGACCAGGACGTGTCACTTGGACTTAATAACCAGGAGGTCATGAGAGGCCTTTGCAGGACTGCAGGGAGGGAAGGTGGTGGAATAGGGAGGGGGTTGCTAGCTGGCAGGGATGGGAGAAGACGTCTGTAAGCATGGGACAGCGATGAGAATCACAAAGTGCCTCTTCCCCAAGCCTGGCTGCAAAGGTGGGGAGAGAAATGGGTCAAGATCATCCTCGGGGAAGCTCCAGATCAGCAGGGGAGAGAAACACTCCTGGACTTCACCTGCCACTCCTCAGTCACGTGACAGTCGAGGGTTCAGGGCTTGACAGAGGCACCGCCGACCAGTGCAGCTCGGCTTATCTGATGTTCAGTAATCTGAAGAAAGGATTGTTGCCCTGAGAGAGGGATGGAGGAGGCAAGGAGAGGAGGTTGGGGACAGGGATGCTGTGCTTCCAGACCTGTCCACTCTCATGATAGAGGTTTCTCTTCATCAGAGCTGGCTTGACATTCTCCTGTGACAGCCCGGACTCCAATGTTTCTGCTCCTCTGCACACATATGCAGATGCTTTGAGCTGTTCGTGTTCTCCCAAAATTCATGTGCTAATCCCTAATCTCCAATGAGATGATATTTTGAGGAGGTGCTCTGGGGAAAGCATTTAGGTCATGAGGGTGAGGCTTCCATGAATGGGATTAGTGGCCTCATGAGAAGAGACAGCACAGAGATGAGCTCGTTTTCCCCACATGCTGAGAAAGCAAGATTTACCAAGACAGCCCTTGCTGTGTGGAGTTTCAGACAAGTCTCAACAAATTTGAAGGGACTCACATCATCCAGCTTTGGCCACCCAATGCGAAGAACTGACTCACTGGAAAAGACCCTGATGATGGGAAAGATTGAAGGCAGGAGAAGGGGACGACAGAGGACGAGAAGGTTGGATGGCATTACTGACTCGATGGACATGAGTTTGAGTAAGCTCCAGGAGTTGGTGATGGACAGGGAAGCGCATGCTGCAGTCCATGGGGTCACAAAAGTTGGACACGACTGAGTGACTGATCAGCACTGAGCTGAACAAATCAATCAAAGTATGTTCTCCAGACACAATGGAATTAAATTAGAAATACAATCAGAGAGACCTCTGGAAAGTTCCAAATATCTGCAAACTACAAAGAATGCTGCTCCATAATCATGGGGAAAGCAGAAATCAGAAAAGGAAACCTGAAAATATTTTGAACTCAATGAAGATGAAAACCCAATATATCAAAATATGTGAATTACAGCTAATGTAATATATGAAAGGACATTTACTGTATTTAATGCACATTAGAAAAGCAGAAAGACTTCAAATTAATGACATTAGCTAATTAAACTCAATGTAAGCAGAAGAGATAATAATGATCACAGTAGAAATCTACTGAGAATCAAGTCATATTTTACACTACATACAAAACAAATTAAATGGATCATAATGTAAATATAAAACCTATAAGTATTTTAGAATAAAATGTAGGAGAAAATATTTATGAACTTGGGTTATGTAAAGATTTTTAAAGATAATACTAAAAATATAGTCCATAAAAGAAAAAAATCATGAATTGGACTTTATGAACATTAAGAACTTTTAATCTTCAAAAGACATTGTTAGGGGAGTGCAAAACAACACAGAAATTGTGGAGCAAAGAAAACTGCAGATCACATATCTGAAAAAATTATGACCAGAATAGATAGAAATTCTCAAAATTCAATAAAAAAACACTTTCAATTGAAATGGCAAAAGATTGGAATATTTTATGGAAGAATATACACAGATGTCAAATAAACATAAAAAAGATGTTCAACATTTTAATGTCATTAGTTGCAAGGTAAATGCAAATTAAAACCATGAGATATTGCTATGTACCTACTATAATGTTTATTATCTAAAAGACTGACCATACCAAGGGTTGGCAAGGACATGGAAGAACTGGATCTCTTGGACATCACTGACGGGAATATAAAATGGTACAACTACCTTGGAAAACAGACTGGAAAACTTTTAAACAGATTTAAAAGCTAAACACATAGCTATCATATGACTCAGGCATTCTACTCTTAGCTATTTGCCAAAAAAAATGAAAGCAGAGGTCTGTACCAAGGCTTGTACAAATGTGCGTGGTAGCTTCATTTATAATAGCCAAATCCCTGGGAGAAATCTCCAGAGTGTCTCAATAGGTAAATGGATAAATTGTGGTACTTACACAGTGGAGTTCTAGTCACTGATAAAAAGGAACCCCTTCCTTCCTTCCTCTCCTTTCCTCTGTTTTCTTTTTCCTTTCTCCCCTCTCTTTGCCTTCATTGACATGGATTTAAATTTTTTAAGCCCTCATTTCAACCTTTCCCTGCATATGTCTTGGAAGTTTACAGGAGCATCCTGACTTTACCCACATGGACAGCTGCAGGAGCAAAGGATTCCCACACCATGAAGTTTGCAACAACTAACCACGCCCCTCTCTCAACTTGCCTTTAAAAGTGTTTTGCTGAAATCCTTTGAGCAGTTCTGGGTTTTCAGAGCACAAACTACCAGTCTCCTTGCAGGCTCTGCAATTAACCTTTTTCTGCTCCAAACTCCGACGTTTCAGTTTGTTTTGCAGTCTTGCGCACAAATCTGCCTTTGGTAACAGGCTCTGTCTCCTGACCCTCTTCATGTGTGACTGTGGATTACTTCCTATACATTTTTTAAATTTACTGGAAACATTATTAATAAGGTCATTATTCCACAAGGTTTCTGGTTCATAGTGCAGCAAGTAAGAGTGCAGTTTTGGGATTCAAAGTGCTTGTGTTGAAACAAAGGCTCTACTATTTATTTCCTGTGACTTTTGGGCAAGTTAATGAAAATCTATGAAGCTCAATTTCCTCACATACAAAGGAAGAGGCAATATCATACCTATCTCCCAGTTACTGTGGGCATTACATAAATGAATACATTTAAAGACCCAAGGACAGTACCTGGTATACAGTAAGAACTCAAACTTTAGCTGCTATTATTGCTACTATTTTTGTGCTTAAAGGTTATACTGAATTCTGTTCTACAAAGAGGCTGATGTCTTACAATATGAATTTCCATAATAGGTAATTTTCAACTTTCACGACATTACATAGCTTGTTCATATAAGTACGTAAATAAATAAAATAACAAGTGTTTGATATCCATGGTTCATCTTTTTCTCCTCTTTTTGGAAAAATATTATCTCTTGAGGTAAGATCTCCAAAATCTGTTTTCCAATTATAAATTATCTCAGGTGCTGTTGGAATAGCAGATCCTCCTACACAGAGAAGATCCTACCCTCTAAATGTAGCATTAATAACATTTTTTCAAAGACAAAATGATGCCAACAGCTGGTTCATTTCAGCTGGAGTCAGAACACAGCTGTACACGAACGTCAAGCCCTGGAACAGTCACGCGTACCACGTGGGCTGGCATCGCTCCACTAATGACATTTGAACAAAATGAATTCCAAGTTCAAGTCTCCTCAGATAACATAGTTCACATTTCTTAAATACCTGGCGAGTGAAGCTTGGTGCTTGAAGCCGCTGTCCTCTTAGGAGATGAAACTGCAGGTTTATTGGCATCTTGCTCTTTTTGTACTTCTTTCTTGGCTCCTATAAATAATTTAAAAAGAGAGAAAGAAACAAAAGAGAGCTCATTACAATCAAAACGGTTAACACAAATTGTTTGTGGAAAGGGAGGCTTAACAAAAGGCACACAGAACAAAATAATATTTGGGTGATTTGTTGCTATAGTCACCACCCCCTGTGCTTCAGGAATGACACGCTTGTTTATAGCAAAGAGGATTTTGTTATGAGCAGTCAGAGGAATAAAGTACACTGCTGTCTCTGACATGATGAAAACTGCCCCTGTCTCTGGGAGTCACTGCACCCCAAGGGCCCTTACAAACTATGTGGGAATTAAAATTTCACTGTCCTCAGCCACCAACTCAGTTGGCCTGTCTCCTTGCCAAAACAAATTTTCAGAAGATGGAGAAGGAAGCTGTAGCCGAATCTAACTGTTAATGACTCCAGCATCAGGAGAGCTGAGCCTCTGGGGACTTGGTCTGCCTCTAATTAATTTCCACGCAGCTGGTCTGCAGAGGTGACCTGGAGAGCCTCCGAGTTCTGTCTCTGCTGCAGCTGAGCCTTTGTGGGACCAGATGGCAGAAGTGGCCGCAGCAGCACAGGACATCTTGAACTTGGGCTCAATCTAAGAACAGGCTCTCGGGACATGGCCCCATTTCTCCCTTGTGTGCTGGGCACACAGACCCTCACCTCACATCCCCTTCATCAGAAAGTCAAAGAATGATGGATGGAAGATCAGAGAAGTAACACCAACCTGGGCGTACCTAGACCTGTCTCCACCTCAGGACCATTTATTATGCCATTTCAAAAATAAACCCTGGGCTTTCCTGGTGGCTCCGTGTAAAGAATCCAACTGCCAATGCAGGAGACAAGCGTTTGATCTCTGATCTGGGAAGATCCCATGTGCTAAGCCCACATATCACAACGAGTGAAGCCTGTGCACCTAGAGCCCATGCTCAGAAACAAGAGGAGCCATCTCAATGAGAAGCTCGTGCACTGCGATGAGGAGTGGCCCCTGTGTGCTGCGACTAGAGATAGCCCACACACAGCAGCAAAGACCCCGCACAGCCAAAAATAGTAAATAAATAAATTTTTAAAAAACCCAAACACTGTGATTAAAAAAATAAATAAACCCTAGCGATGGTGATGGTCCCTTGGAAGCAGAATACTAACTTCCCTCTTCACTCCCAGCCCCACATCCTTACTCCCCCTTCAGAGGTAACTGCTGCTAGCTGTTTGCATTTACTCTTCCAGAGATTATTCTAGTTATTTATAAACATACCTACACAAACACATACATGGCTATTGATTAATTAAATGAATCGCATACTGCTGTTTCTTTTTACCTACCCACACTTTTCAAGATCCTTTTCATATCAGTGCATTTATAGATCTTTTAAAAATGTCACATCATATTAAGGGGCAAAGAAGCACTATAATTTACCCATCCTCTGGTTGATGAGCATTTAGAGTGTTTGCAAGCGTCAGCTATTAAAAAAGACAAATGTGCTATGTAAACAGTTTTCTACTTGTTTCTTTGTAAGCGTGTATTGGCCTCATTACAGAATAAATGCACAGATATGCTTTTGCCAGATTAAGAGTCTGCTCATTTGTAGTATCGCCAGACATAGCCCAGTTCTCCTCCACCCAAAGCTACTAATTGACATTCCCAACCAAGTGTGGGAGACCAGCTCTTTGTACACGTCCCATGCCCCATTGACACTGAAGTCTCCATCATTTTCATTTTTTGCCAAATGCTTGGAACCTTTTTAAATTGGTCATATGCATTTGAAAATCACCTCATTAAACCCTTCACCCATTTTTCTTATTGATGTTTAAGAATTCTTCATTTATCCTAGATATTAATCCTTTGTCTTTTCTACAAATTACATTTTCCACGTTTCACTTTTTACAACTTATTTATAGTACCTTTTGTTGCACTGTATTTTTAAATTTTCAATATGTCCAAATATGTCAACTTCCACTTACAGCTTTAAAAGCACTATTTGAGATTATTTTTTGCACGTATGTATGTGTTTGTGTGTGCGCGCCCATACACATGACTGGGGAAGAGTCATTTCCGGGCTTTGCAGATGGAGGCAGGTATTTGCAACCAACCTCTCTCTACTTTTCTGATCTGACTGGGCTCCTGCTTCTCCTGACCCTATTGGGCCTGCTTCACCCCCTCCCTCCATGTCCACTTGCCTCCTGCTCTTCTTCCTACATCTTGCTGGTGCTCAGACTTGCTGTACTTCCTCCCATTGCAGGCACATTCTCTTGAGTGCACATTCCTTCTGCATGGAATGTGCCTCTCCGAACCTTGAGTTTGGTTCACTCACTTGCTCATTCAGGTCCTGGCACAGCTAACAGTCTCCAGGGAGGCAGTGCCTGGCACAACAGGTAAAACAGCCATTCTGCCACCTGACACTCTCCTCTTAACCTGCTTCATTCTTCTTTGCATCACTTACCACCATCCAAAACAGATCCACAAATCTGTCTGCTTACTGTCTACCTTCCCCACTAGAATATAAACTTCAGCCAGACGATGCACCTTCCCCTGGACAGTACGGCCATTCAGTCAATGTCCACTGTCCCCTCCATTTCCTACTGGGCTCTTTTCAAGACAGCTCAATCCAAGGCATTTAGGGGCTACAAGAGGCTGGACCCTCAGGGGACCTGGAAGCCCAGCCCCCATGTCACTCCACCGAAGCCACACCCACCCCTCGGAGGATCCAATTTGTGGCTCATCTCACTCTCCCTCCCACTGCTCAGATTTTAGGTTTCAAATAACACAGAAAGTCACCCAGACTCCTGGGAGCTCAGAAGGGAAGTGTTAAAGGCCAAAGTGTGAGCTAAACACAACACTTTGAAGGGAAACAAAACATAAATATTTATTCAGTTTCAATACTTTCCATCCAGCCTTCATGGAATGCTCTTTGGCAGCTTCTATCAAATATTTAAACATTGATAGACTTGACTCCGTAATTCTGCTTCAACAGATCTCTCTTTGGAATACAAGTGTGAAAAGATGTATGTTCAAAGACACTTCATACATCATTCACAATGATAAAGACATGAAAATAACCAAAATGTACATGGGGAATAGTTAAATAAACTCTAGTATGTTCATATGATGTAGCACTATGCTGCCAATAAAAACAATGAGGTTGCTTTATATTACACTGGCATGGAAAGATGTTCACGAGAAATAAATTTAAAAAGCTATTTGTTTGTTGAACAGTATGCATGGTAGTATCCCATTTTTAATACACAAAGCTATTATCTATATTACAGCTGTAAATGGGACATCCTCATAGTTCAAACGGTAAAGAACCTGTCTGCAATGCAGGAGACCAGAGTTCATTCCCTGGATTGGGAAAATCCTCTGGAGAAGGGTATGGCAATCCACTCCAGTATTCTTGTCTGGAGAATCCCATGGACAGAGAAGCCTGAGGGGCTACAGTCCATGGGGTCGCAAAGAGTCAGACACGACTGAGTGATTAACACACACAGCTGTAAATACAGAACAATTTCTGAAAGACTGTTTCCTAGTTTTGTTGTTGTTTAGTCACTAAGTCATGTTCAACTCTTTGACCCCATGGACTGCAGCACATCAGACTTCCCTGTCCTCCACTATCTCCGGGAGTTTGCTCAAATTCATGTCCATCGAGTTGGTGATGCTATCCAACCTATTCATCCTCTGCTGTCCTCTTCTTCTTTTGCCTTCAATCTTTCCCAGCATCAGGGTCTTTTCCAATGAGTCAGCTCTTTGCATCAGGTGTCCAAAGTACTGGAGCTTCAGCAACAGTCCTTTCAATGAATATTCAGGGTTGATTTCTTTAGGATTGACTGGTTTTATCTCCTTGTAGTCCAAGGGACTCTCAGAAGTCTTCTCCAACACCACAATTAGAATGCATCATCTTCTTTGGTGCTGAGCCTTCTTTATGGTCCAACTCTCACATCCGTACATGACTACTGGAAAAACCATAGCTTTGACTAGACAGCCTTTGTCAGCAAGTGATGTCTCTGCTTTTTAATGCACTGTTTAGGTTTGTCATTGTTTTCTTTCCTAAGAGCAACAGTCTTTTAATTTCATGGCTGCAGTCATTGTGCACAGTGATTTAGGAGCCCAAGAAAATAAAATCTGTCACTGCTTCCACTTTTTCCCCTTCATGAAGTGATGGGACCAAATGCCATGATCTTAGTTTTCTGAATATTGAGTTTTAAGCCAGGTTAAAATATTACTAGTTTTAAAATATTTTTGATAATGGCTACTACTTCTGAGCAGGAGGATCAAGGGAATTTTACTTTTTGTTTNACTTGACTCCGTAATTCTGCTTCAACAGATCTCTCTTTGGAATACAAGTGTGAAAAGATGTATGTTCAAAGACACTTCATACATCATTCACAATGATAAAGACATGAAAATAACCAAAATGTACATGGGGAATAGTTAAATAAACTCTAGTATGTTCATATGATGTAGCACTATGCCGCCAATAAAAACAATGAGGTTGCTTTATATTACACTGGCATGGAAAGATGTTCACGAGAAATAAATTTAAAAAGCTATTTGTTTGTTGAACAGTATGCATGGTAGTATCCCATTTTTAATACACAAAGCTATTATCTATATTACAGCTGTAAATGGGACATCCTCATAGTTCAAACGGTAAAGAACCTGTCTGCAATGCAGGAGACCAGAGTTCATTCCCTGGATTGGGAAAATCCTCTGGAGAAGGGTATGGCAATCCACTCCAGTATTCTTGTCTGGAGAATCCCATGGACAGAGAAGCCTGAGGGGCTACAGTCCATGGGGTCGCAAAGAGTCAGACACGACTGAGTGATTAACACACACAGCTGTAAATACAGAACAATTTCTGAAAGACTGTTTCCTAGTTTTGTTGTTGTTTAGTCACTAAGTCATGTTCAACTCTTTGACCCCATGGACTGCAGCACATCAGACTTCCCTGTCCTCCACTATCTCCGGGAGTTTGCTCAAATTCATGTCCATCGAGTTGGTGATGCTATCCAACCTATTCATCCTCTGCTGTCCTCTTCTTCTTTTGCCTTCAATCTTTCCCAGCATCAGGGTCTTTTCCAATGAGTCAGCTCTTTGCATCAGGTGTCCAAAGTACTGGAGCTTCAGCAACAGTCCTTTCAATGAATATTCAGGGTTGATTTCTTTAGGATTGACTGGTTTTATCTCCTTGTAGTCCAAGGGACTCTCAGAAGTCTTCTCCAACACCACAATTAGAATGCATCATCTTCTTTGGTGCTGAGCCTTCTTTATGGTCCAACTCTCACATCCGTACATGACTACTGGAAAAACCATAGCTTTGACTAGACAGCCTTTGTCAGCAAGTGATGTCTCTGCTTTTTAATGCACTGTTTAGGTTTGTCATTGTTTTCTTTCCTAAGAGCAACAGTCTTTTAATTTCATGGCTGCAGTCATTGTGCACAGTGATTTAGGAGCCCAAGAAAATAAAATCTGTCACTGCTTCCACTTTTTCCCCTTCATGAAGTGATGGGACCAAATGCCATGATCTTAGTTTTCTGAATATTGAGTTTTAAGCCAGGTTAAAATATTACTAGTTTTAAAATATTTTTGATAATGGCTACTACTTCTGAGCAGGAGGATCAAGGGAATTTTACTTTTTGTTTTCACATGCTTCTGCATTATTTCCACTTTTAATGAAGATCTCATACATTATTTTTATAATAAAAAACAAAAGCCATGAAACCGAAAACAAAATGAAAATAATTTGTCTGCTCTATGAAGGAATAAGGAAAGCAACCAGCTGAGTACAAACAATTCCACAAGCATAACTCTGATCGAAAGTTTCACGATCCTGTCCCTGTAGAACACAGAGCTGCCGAGAAAATTCCTCTGTGGTTCAGGAAACTCTTGATGGCACAGAAAATTAGGCAATTAGTCAAGAATACAGTGGCTTTTCCAATTTTCTTGCAATCTAGACTCAGAGTAAATAATTTTTAAGTACACTGTAAACTTTCATTTTACTCCGTAAGACCCCAGAGTACCTACTGAAATGGAGCAGGACCCTATGGTCTTTGCCCTCGCATCCCATCCGCTGCCCCATGTCCTCTGCCTGTCTTCTGTCTGTGGAAAAACTTTGGCCAAAGAGTAAGTTTAATCAGAGAAGTGAGAACATGCAGAAAGAGAGGAAAACAGTCCCAGGAGACCAAATAATGATAGTTTAGTCTGTAAGCATAGCCAAGGACCTTTAGGACCTTCTCAAGAGCTATAGATAATATTCTGAGCCATGTACCGGGAGCTGTCTCATAGATACTAAATCCCCCACCAGGTGGAGGCTAACTGCACAATGACTAGACCGTAGCCGTGACATAAGCTGTAACAATTCTGAGAACCGGCCTCAAGGAAATGGGAGCATGCTGGCCCTGGAACTGAAGGCTAACTGTACTTAAAACAAGATGACGCTGGTCAGACCCCCAGTGACCAATTTCAAGATGACTGTCAGAGCTGACTGTGCTGTTTCTGCCTGCAGCCCCCTCCCTCCATCTATAAAAGCTCTTGCCCCCCTGGTTGGACTTTGGACAGGCATCTGCCTTCACACCCCTCAACTCTGCCCCACCCTGCCCCTCACTCCACGCGGTTGTGTGTATGCAAAGTGCAGAACCCTGTCACTGCAGCTCTTGGAGGAGGGTGCAGAAGAAGGCAGCAGTGGGGAATGAAATGCTGGTCTCAGAGAAGTCACAGAGTTTCACTGGAAACTGAGGGCATCAACAGCAGTCACCTACTTCCAGACGCTCCCTAAAGCGTCTCTCCATAAACAGAGCAGCAAACAGCTTCCCAAAGGCTTCGGTCAAAAGCAGCTCCCGGCAAAGCTCCTGGACACTGCTCCTCGGTAGAGGAAAGAAGAGCATGTGAGCTCAGCTTCTGGACACGGGCCTTCTGCATGCAGGACTCCAACACGTGCTGTTCCAAGACCCACCTTGTGTTTCTTACAACCTGCTTATCATGGATGCTTAACGCCAAGTCCACCTGAGCGGGGCCCTGAGCCCAGGACCAGAGCTCCCCAATCAAGAGCGGTGGATGAGCACGAGGCTGTGCTCTTAAAAATGTGATGACAAATGACAATGCTTAATTCAGAATCCTCAGGGAGCACATCAAAATGAAAAGAAAAATTCGATTATAGATAATGGTTAGAAAAATGCTACTTTTTTCATAAAAAGAAAAATGCTACATATATATTTTTTTTAATAAAATGAGCACATCAAGAAAAAAAACATCAAAGGGAATTTTCACAGGCTCCTAACCTCACACACAATAGGCCACCAATCCCTGAAAATAAATCTCAGTAGAAGTAAGAAAAGATAAAAAACAAAAAGGATAAAGAAACAAGCACAGCCAGAGACTTTATGCTCCAACTGTCTAACCCTCTTATTCCATCCGCTTGTGAAAGTGGAACTAATAGGGCTAATTCTAATTCCCCTAGCCCAACAGACCGGGCCCAGATGTCATGAAAGGCCCCGTTAGGAAAAAGAAGAGGAACGGGAAGAAAAATGAAAGGTAAATGTGACAACAATGCAAGGTATGATTATCAGGCAATGGAACTGCAGAAGGTGAACAGGAAAACGTGAATGATGTAACCAGGAAGCAGGGATTCTGCTGTCACTTAGGAGACGGATAGAATGAGGGACCATTTCAAGGGAAGATTTATAGGGACTGAATGGGATGAAGAAAGGAAATACTATCTAGATAAAAACACAACAAATAAAAGAGGAACCTGGATGAGTTATAAATGAGAGGAGGGTGAGAGGGGACTCCAGAGGGGTTGCAGAGATAAGAGAAACAGGTTTTAGCTGCCTTTTTTTTTTTTTTTTTTAACTGCAACTCTTGGCTTGCAGAATCTTAGTTCCCTGACTTAGGATCGAACCAATGCCCACTGCAGTGGGCTCTCAGAGTCTTAACTGCTGGATGGCCAGGGAATCCCCATGCCAATAGTAATTTAAAAAAAATCAACAGAAATATCTGACTNTTTTTTTTTTTTAACTGCAACTCTTGGCTTACAGAATCTTAGTTCCCTGACTTAGGATCGAACCAATGCCCACTGCAGTGGACTCTCAGAGTCTTAACTGCTGGATGGCCAGGGAATCCCCATGCCAATAGTAATTTTAAAAAATCAACAGAAATATCTGACATTGGTGGAAAATGGAGTTAATGAGGGAAACAATCAAATATACCTGAAATGAGGCTAGATTGAAACTATTAAAGGTTCATTCCATTTCCTCCACCTTTTATTGCATGTGTGAGGGAAGTGGAAATTCAAAGTAGAATAAAGGAGATTTCTGTGCTCAAATAAAGACCTACAAAAATCAGACTTGTAACAGAGATCTAATTATTTCCTGGGATAAGAGCAGGGATAATTTAATTCTGAAGACTGTTGTGAAAAGGTAAGAATAAAAGAATGAAGGAGTGAAGTTTGGGGGAAAATATCATATCTATTTTAAAGTTTTATAATCCCCAAGTATGGACTTCCCTGGTGGTTCAGACAGTAAAGAATCTGTCTGCAATGCGGGAGACCTAGGTTTGATTCCTGGGTCTGGAAGATCCCCTGGAGAAGGAAATGGCAACCCACTCCAGGATTCTTACCTGAAGAATCCCATGAACAGAGGAGCCTGGTGGGCTACAGTCCATGGGATTGAAAGAGTCAGATACAACTGAGTGACTAAACCACTATCACCCACAACTGTACTCAGTCTTTCAGAGTAACTTTCTCAAATGGTCCTCACCTCCTCACCCAACTTATCTTTCAAACCACCCAGCACCACCCCCACCAGAACTTGAAGCCACTATGCTTGTATAAAACTCCTTTTCCTCAGAGGTTCCTAACTTTTGGCTGATATACTCTAACACTGTTCCCTGCTGTCACTACAGCAATAGTCACTGACTTTCACTTACTCCTAGACATGGTCTTCCTCTTACCTCAGGTCCTGCCATCAAGCTGGGAAATGTCCATGATCCCATGCACGACTCATTTGACATCCCAGCCTTTCAGTACTTANGATTCTTTAACTTGACACTTTTAGTAAATGGTCACTCATATATTAAAATAAGAAAGACTCAGCTTACTTAATGTAATCAATAGGTGAAGACAAATTAATGACATATGAGAGTTTTATATAATTCTGGTGGGAGGAGTAGGTTTTCCAATCACAGTGGAAAGGCTTTAGTATATTCAACAGCCTGTGACTTGAAAGCATTTCACATTTCCCCTGGGACAGGTGAGAGGATAAAAGGTCCTGTACTCCATTTACTAATTTGAAGATGATGAAAGCTATTTCTCTGAGATTTCTGAGTGGATTTATGGTGACCTCAGGTTGAATTCTCTGTTGATGCTTTGAACTTCTTTCCAGAGCATCAGATACATTTCACAGGAGCTTGCCTTCTCTATTTCCTGGTGAAATAAATGCATGTGCTCAGCTAATGGGTCACTGGCTCTTGAGTAACTTCTGGAGTTGCCTGGATGGAATCTCTTTCCCTCATGGACTACAACCAGGTTCCATCTCTTTACTTGCTGTCTATATCATGCTAAAGATAGAGCCAACATTTGAACCTACCTGTGTCGTATTTTCATAGCAGCCCCATNCCTGGATGGAATCTCTTTCCCTCATGGACTACAACCAGGTTCCATCTCTTTACTTGCTGTCTATATCATGCTAAAGATAGAGCCAACATTTGAACCTACCTGTGTCGTATTTTCATAGCAGCCCCATTGCCAGCTCTGAAATACCTATGTGGCCTGTTTAGGTCTCAGAAAAATTACTGTGATTAATATATTTACTTCTACCCCAAACGTAATTAATTTGAGTTCAGATTTTTTTTTAGCAAGTACATTTAAACTTGGAAGTTAACACTTGAGAAGCAAAGAACTAATAGAAACCGAGGTTTTCATTAAATTTAAAAACTGAACAGGAGTGCAGTCGATGTCTGTGCCTTCAGGCAAATTACCTGACATAACTAAGTAGAAATTCTCCTCTTCATTACGAAGATATGGCAGTTGGATCTGTGCTCTTTATAAAGATCTAAACTGAGGCTTGAGTAGAGAGTCCCTCTAGTTCCCTGGGATTCTGGAATTTTTAGGCAAGTTATTTAGATCTGGTCTCTTCAAAAAGACTGTCTCGAACTATGTGTAACTCCAATAAAAGCTAGTATTCTACATAATCCAGTCCTTGTCAGTGTAGCCTTAGAAGAAAAATATACTGCATAAATAAAAAAAAAATACTTCAAACACTTTGCATCTTTTCTGGAACCTCTTGAGTAACGTCAAGGCAGACACAATCTGAAACTCCCAATTTTTTTGTTTGTTATTTTGTTTAAATCACCTTTCCCTTATTTTCTTGAATATGTCTTAGTCCAGTAGCTAACCTTAACATTTTCTTTATCTCCTCACTGTCAACACTCCAAAATTTTTTCTTTTAGTTTAAGAAAGTCCTTGTTTTCCCTTTATGTTCTACCATGAAAAAAAAGTTTTTTAATCTAGTCATCTGTTTCTATCTGGCCTCTGCCTAGACACTGCCCAAATTCTCCATCACAAAATCCTGTCTATCCAAGCTATCAAAGACAGAGTTGTCATAAGAGGACAACTGAGGAAGGTAAGGCTTGGAATATTCACACTTTAATAATTTTTGCTCTGCTATGTCACATAAAAATATTATATGTAATTACTAAGGATTATTCATAACAGATATGCTTGGGCATACTTTATCTCCAAGTCCTTTTGTGGACAAGATCCCACCCTTACTGTGGACAAGAGTAAAGAACAGCATGAGGTTAAAGATAGCTTGAGAGTCAAGAATGGTGAGAGAGTCAAGGATGTAGTAGGAGGTGAGGTCAGGTTCAGGGTGGGCTGAGTATCAGCCCTTAGTTGAAATTTAGCATAATAAATATGCCAGCATGTTTTTGAGGGGTGATTTTTTTAAGACTACATTTGAAGACTTCTGTTTTGAGCAGCATCAAGTAATCCCATACCAGAATAACTGTGGAAGCATGTTGTTTACTCTTTGATACGTTCTAATATTCTTACCTCATTCTTTCCCACTCGAATCACTTTTCCCAAATTTCTAGATACCAGATCAAACATTAGGTTGAAATCATAGAGTGTCAGGCTTGGCAAGATAAAGGTTATGGAGTTCGGTGGTTCCCAAATCTCATACCTGACTCTTTTATCAAATTGCACTTCCTGTATTCCACCGCTGAGAGGTTCTAGATTATTAGTTTGTTGTGGGTCTCTAAAATCTGTATTTTAAAAAGTCTCCTGAAGTGCTTTTGTTAACCATTCTGGTTTGGGAAATCCTGATCAAATTCACCTCCTTCTGTCCCACCTGGT
>SJYW01046749.1:33238-97935 GCA_006410735.1 Raphicerus campestris | reverse complement strand
GAACTAGCTCTCTGCATATACATAGCTCCTCCCTCTCAGACGCCCCTCCCACCGTCAGCAGGCACCAGGGAATTTTTAATTTTTTTACTTGGGCACTTTTAATACTAAGTAGATCATATTTGTATGGGGGAAATGCTAGCTCTGAAAGGCACAATTTTATTGTGTTCTTGAATTAATGGGAAAGTAAATTACTAGATAGAATAAGACAAATAACTCAGACCATTCCTTTCATTTGAACTTACCTAACTAAAACTGCCACAGTGAATAAAACCCAATTCCTATTTAGGTAGTTTCGAAAAATCAAAGTACTTTTCCCACCATGATTTACTTATTCACAGTTTCTCAGGACCTAACAGGTCACGCAGAGCCTTGATTCCCCAGGAGAACTGGATTATTTTCCTCCCACAAATTCATCATAGGAACAGCTTTACTCATTATATTTCTGTGTGAAAGTGATTTCTCATTACTCACTTAGGATGTCATGCCTGTTTATTATGTGGGGAGAAACCGATACTGGAGAAGAAATGAAAAAAGGAAAATAAGAAGTGGTTTCAAAATGTCAGGAATTCAGGTGACTGTAAGGACTATTGTACTATAATTCTGTAATCTTTTTTACAGCCTATGTTATGATTATCTTTTATGATAATATTCATCTTTTTCTTCAGAATGTAAACTACCAACGTGGTAAATGATAACTCACAATTGAGACAGTAGCCACTATAAAATAGAAGCTATGGTGATAAAATAAAAGTTTTGCAGCTAGATTCCCAGGCTTGAAGTCAAGACAGAAATCTGGTTTCACTACTCTTAGAAAATGATTTGATCTCTCTAATCCACAGTTTCCTAATCTATAAAATAAGGTTAAGAATAGTACCAGCACATCATAAGAACTAAGGATGCAATGAGATGATGGGTCTGGCAAGCATACAGTAAGTACTCAAAAAATGCTGGCAATTATTATTCTAGTTGCTCATCCATGAGCCATGACATCAGTTCGGCCACAGTCCAGCTTGGATACACAGCAGGGTATTGTCACACTGTTGTTGCTCCGTTGCTAAGTCACGTCTGACCCTTTGTGACCCCACGGACTGCGGCATGCCAGGACTACAGAACAAACTTCAGCTTCAGCATCAGTCCTTCCAATGAACACCCAGGGCTGATCTCCTTTAGGATGGACTGGCTGGATCTCCTTGCAGTCCAAGGGACTCTCAAGAGTCTTCTCCAACACCACAGTTCAAAAGCATCAATTCTTCGGCGCTCAGCCTTCTCTGTCACATTGCTTATTCTCCTCTCATTCATCCCCATCAACCTGCCATGTGGGTTGTTCAACAGTCAGAGCTACTTCTAAGACTGGGGGACTCTATATTTCATACTCCTGCGTCTGGCAATCATACACTGGCTTCTCATGTCCAGTATGGGCTTTAGACTCTGATCAGCTGCTGGAGAGATTACTGATAACAAAGTGTGGGGCCTGAAATAGTGCTTGACACAAATATGCTGATCGATGGATCAAAGATGAACACATGAAGATTCTGCAATGTCCAAGAAATGTGTGATGTTATCTTAGAGAAGGAATGGCTGGCATTTGTTTCTTTCTTATTATATTTTCATTTCTTCTAGCTCCCCACAATGTCATCACCCAGAGACAGTAAACAGGGTATTTGGTATTTCATCAGCATAAGGTAGCTAGTAAAACGTGCAAATCTGGAGAGAACTGGAAAGTTTTAAACACTGACATGTAATTAAAAGTGCCGTGCTCATCAGGCTAAGAGCCGGGGCTACAGCGTGGAAGCATTTTGCATAACAATGCATTTACCGTTCAGGAGGCAGAGTGCTGAGGCACATAAATGTCAGAAATCACATCAGAAAAGCAGCTCCACAGGACCATTGGCACTAATTACTGCTGGCCCAGCTCCCATAGCTCTTGGAGGCTGACAAGCAGAGTGGGCACAATACCAGGTGTGCAAACTTTGAGATGCAATACGTGCATATACTCTTAAGTGAGAGTTAGCGTTTTCTGCCCCACTTCGGAGGGGCCACCACATCATTCCAGGTTTCACACCAGCCTACAGGGGGCTTAAGAGCAAGTGAGTTGCAGCATTTTGTAAATTCCTGCTGGTACAATGGGCGTGTCCCATCGTGCCTCCCAAATCATCAAAAATATCATCCGTGCTTCCATGAAAGCAACAGCAGATTAAGAGAAATATATCTTGTCCCTCACCTGGATCATTCTGTGACACTTTGATGATAATTTTTAAACAGCACCCAAGGCCACTAAACTGCCCAGAGGATGAAGTTATCAGAGCTTTAAACTCAAGTGTCCACACACAAAATCAAACTGTCCCAGTGAACCACCTCAGGGGCAATGCTTGTGTGATGATGAAGGGGGGGACCCACAAGTAAAATTAGTGACTGAGGAAAGAGCTGTAAATTTTCTGTACTTTTTAATTTTTGACCCTGTCTTTTTACCAGCTTTCCAGTTCTTCCACAAAAGGGTTGAAAGGGGAGAGGAGGCTGCACGTTTTCAAATTAACAAGGCATCTAGTGGTCAGCAGCCTAGGTTCAAGACTTTCAGTCGGGAGGGAGACCTGGGAACCTCTAATATTTACAAAGAGGGAATCTACATGGTCACCCGCACAGAACGCCGTCCCCACCCTGCCGCCTGGCAACTTGGACTGACCGGTTAGGTCTCTCCTGCATGCTTTTCGCACACTATGTTAGGTCTGTTAAATACACCTCCACTGTACACTCAGCATGTGTGTGTCCACCCAGTCCTGTCCAACTCTGCAACCCCATGGACTACAGCCCTTCAAACTCCTCTGTCCAAGGGATTTCCCAGGCAAAAACACTGCAGTGGGTTCCCACTCCAGGGATCGAACCCAAGTCTCCTGAGTACATTTTTACTGCTGAGCCACTGGGGAAGTCTGTTACACTCAGCTTAACCATAATTAAATGTATGTGTAAGGATGAGTTTTATGCTTTTTTCTCCTGTGACACCAGCAGCTCTACAGAAACAAGGACTGTGTCTGTCCCATTCACGTGATGTCCCCCAGCATCCAACACAGAGCTCAACTCAGAGAAGGTGCTCTTGAAACCTCCATGGAATGAATGGATGCCCGTCCACAGCTCCCCTGACTTTGCCCCCCCTCCAGAGTGACTTAGCTGGACTCTGGGGTCACAGCATGGGACTCACAGGGCCTTCTGGCCACTGAGATGGGTGAGGAAGCTCCTCACTCACTGCTGGCCAGAAAGAACAGCAAACAGCACTTCCAGGACACCCACAAATACCACCCTCTGAACCATGCAATGGATAGTCACTCCATCCATCATCCCGCCATATTTTCCTGTCTCTAGGACCTCATGCAAAGGAACAGGTCTCAAATGTATCACCTTTATTTTTCTCCCACTAATGTTCTTTCTACACTTCTACTCTCCTATAAACTCCTCCCCCCCAACCATTGCACGTCCCTCTGTTGGATTCACGAGGACTGCTGTACTGAAGAGCCCAGCGCAACCTAATTGCTCTGAACTTGTCCCCTGCAGGTCCCACACCCGGGTCAGCATGGGCTTCCACACTGTGAGGTGCCATGACTCTCTCGCCATCAGAACAATAACAGCCTCTCAGAGTCGTTTCATTAAAGGAGCATACATCACCTGCTATGCTAAGAACAAGCCCCAGCATCCCGATCCAAGATGCCCATGGCAAAGTGAGCCCTTTACCCGTCCCGTCTTGTCCTAAAGTTGCATGTTTTGTTTCAGCAAGTTCTTGTTGAGTCTCTTTATTTAGATGTGCCCAGAGAGGGGAGATGATGCTTGGCCAGACTAGAGGGTGGGTGAGGAGAACATGTTAGAGCAGACTGTTTACAGAACCCAGAACATCCAAGTGCTCGGTCAACACATTCTGATGGTGCAGACACACTACTGGTATTTTTTACACTATGAAGAAAGAAGAAAGTGTTAGTCTGTCAGTCGTGTCTAACTCTTTGCAACCCTATGGATTGTAGCTCACCAGGCTCCTCTGGCCATGGAATTCTCCAAGAAAGAATACTGGAGTGGGTTGCCATTCCCTTCTCCGGAGATCTTCCCTACTCAGGGATCAAATCCGGGTCTCCTGTATTGCAAGCAGATTCTTTACCATTTGAGCCACCAGGGAAGGTAGGAATTCTCAGGTGATGCAGTGGTGAAGAACCCGCCTGCCAATGCAGGAGATGCAAGAGATGCAGGTTCAGTCCCTGGGTTGGGAAGATCCCCTGGAGGAGGAAATGGCAATCCACTCCAGTATTCTTGCCTGGAAAATTCCATGGACAGAGGAACCTGGTGGGCTATAGTCCATGGGGCTGCAAAGAGTCGGACGCAACTGAGCACACACATAGGCCAAAAAACACCTACATCTGTGATTTTAATACAGAAATAGTAAGCTGCTTTTAAAGAAGTAAAAATAATTTTGTGGTACAAGTGGAGCTTCCGTACCCATAAAGCAACAGCCTCACTTATTCCCAGGGAATTTTTCCCTTAGGGGGAGAGAAACTGAAACAAGAAGACATCAGCTGTTCATTCTTTGCACAGCCATGCGAAATCCTTCTGTACAGCTGAGTCTGAATAAACGAATTTTATTTTCCATAACACATCATGTCAACATGACACAATCAGAAGGCATATTGACCAAGTATTCAATCATCAGATCAAAACTTCAACTAAAAATATTCTCCCATTTGCTACAACTGCAGACCAGTTAGAAAAGTCAATGGGTAAAGGCTGAATATTTGTGCAAAATTACATAGATCAACATCCTGGTGAGATGTTGTATTTGACATACGAACAACAGAACAGCTTTTCATGAAAATTCAGAGACAAAGAGTCACTGAAAGACTAAGGTTAAGTTTCTAAAATTCTTCTCTTTATATAGCAATGGAGAAGGTGTTCAGTACTTTTTTTTTTTTAACCATTAGCACTAAACCCATGACAGTTTCCTTTGTCATCATACTGATGTCAAGGAAGCAAAGATCATTATTAATTTACAGGAAGATGATATTGTGGGAGTAGATCTTACTCAGTACAGTGTTATTAGTTCTCAGCCTGTGACTGAAAGCCCAGGGAAAGAAGGGACATGGACAGAATCCAGAATGGATTGTAGGGGATCAGGGTGCTGTGTGTGTGTCACTAGCACTGTCCCAGAAAGAAGACTCACTGTCTCAGTTCTAAGGAGGTGGATGGACCTAAAACCTTAATTATACAGAGTGAAGTAAGTCAGAAAGAGAAAGATGAATCCTAACACATATATATGGAATCTAGAAAGATGGGACCGATGATCCTACGTGCAGGGCAGCAAAGAAAACACAGATGTAAGGAACAGACTTTTGGACTTGGTGGGAGAAGGAGAGGGTGGGATGAATTGAGAGAAGAGCATTGAAACATATACACCACCAGCCAGCGGGAGTCTGATGAATGAGGCAGGGCACCCAAAGCCCGTGCTGTGTGACAACCTGGAGTGATGGGGTGGGGAGGGAGGAGGAAGGAGGGTTCAGGATCCGGCAGACACATGTATACTATGGCAGATTCATACTGATGGATGGCAAAAACCATCACAATATTGTGAAGTGATTAACTTCCAATTAAAAAATGGCAACCCACTCCAGTACCCTTGCCTGGAAAATCCCATAGACGGAGGAGTATGCTAGACTACAGTCTATGGGGTCGCAAAGAGTCGGACATGACTGAGCAACTTCACTTTCACTAAAATAAGTTAATTAAAAAAAAAAGGAAGACTCAATCTCAACCTTTATTTTCCAATAACAGTTATTTCAATAAAATGTGATTAACTGGCTTCCATCTGAGTAAGAATGCCTAAGCAACACAGCACAGAGATTAGGTATATAGGTTTTAAGTGAATTTGAACATCTTTTCATATATTTATGGCCACTGACCACTTTGTTCTTCTATTGTCTAAGTCACCCATTCATATATTTTACCTATTTTTCAAATTAAGTTGTATTTTTTCTATTGATTTTTATATTAAAACTTTGTTGCAGCATTTTCATTCAGTTTATCAGCCTTCTTAATTCTATGATGTTCATAATTGCAGACAATTTAAAATTTGTATATAGTTAAATCTTTTTTTTAAAGGTTTCCAGGTTTCGTAGCATGTTGAGGAAGGCCTTCCTTATTCCCAAATTTTAAAGTATTTCAATTATTTCATTATCAGAAAAGATATACTTAAAAATATACTATTAAAGTTGTCCATTATGTTGTTCAATGTAATTTTTTTAAAATTCACAGAATTAAAATCGTACATACACATTTGTGCTAAAAAACAAGTTCTCTCTTCTGATAAAGTGCCATACTCTATTTNCATTATCAGAAAAGATATACTTAAAAATATACTATTAAAGTTGTCCATTATGTTGTTCAATGTAATTTTTTTAAAATTCACAGAATTAAAATCGTACATACACATTTGTGCTAAAAAACAAGTTCTCTCTTCTGATAAAGTGCCACACTCTATTTTTTCCCCCCTAATTATGCTTTTTCTTTTGCTCTTGCAGCCAGGAAGCGCTGAGCCCAGTTTTATCAGGCTCTTCTCTTTATTACTTGGATTTTTAATCCTTGTACTTCTGTTATTCTGGGCTCTTTACTGCATGCTACCTTGTATCTTTGCTGAAATCAGAAAGTGTTTAAAAAATAACAAATCAGAAAATGATTAAACGAATAAAGAGAAAGTGATCAAGTGATTTTAAAAGTTTATTATATTTAAACTTGTTGGGGTCATTTGTTTCTTAACCCATCTTTTAAAAAAAATATCGATGTATGTCAGCTGCACTGAGTCTAGCTGCAGCACACAGGGTCTTAGTTGTGGCATGTGGGGTCTAGCGCCCTGACCAGGGACAGAGCCTGGGCCCCCTGCACTGGGAGCACAGAATCTTAGCCACCAGACCACCAGGGAAGTCCCTCTTAATCCATCTACGATGACTTCCTGGTCTGCTGGAATTAACTGACAGCCAGCTGATAAGATTACAGACCTCTTGTTCTCACTCCAATTGTTGTTCAGTCACTCAGTTGTGTCCAACTCTCCGACCCCATGGACAGCAGCACAGCACGCTTCTCTGTGCTTCACTATTTCCCTGAGTTCGCTCAAACTCATGTCAACTGAGTCAGTGATGCCATCCAACCATCTCATCCTCTGTCGTCCCCTTCTCCTGCCTTCAGTCTTCCCCATCATCAGGGGCTTCTCAGCTGGGTCCGTTCTTTGCACCCGGTAGCCAAACACTTCAGCTTCAGGATCAGTCCTTCCAGTGAATATGCAGGGTTGACTTCCTTTCGGATTTACTTGTTTAATCTCCTTGCTGTCCAGGGGATACCCTAATTATTAGTGTACAATTCTGTTTACCTTATTGTGACTGTTCTAATTATTCTTGAATCTAAATCATCTATGGCTTAAAGCAAGTGTTTAAACCAAGCATTCCCAGGGTACATGTTGCATCTAAAATCATGGATGACAGTAATTGAACAGATGACCCAAAGACACAAGAGCTTGCCATCATCAGCCTGGAATCACCAAGGGAAAGAAGCGACACATCTCAGTTTAGAGATACCAGCATGAGTTAAAACAAGGGTTGGTATTACCCAGGTAATTAGAATAACCCAAATACCCCACAGTCCCAAGAAACCCAATTATTTGGAATTTAACTGTAATTTGCATGTCTGCCTTCTGCTTTTTAATTAGCCTGATGACAGAACAAGGCAATGGGAAAGCTGATGTGGTATTAGGAACTACATGTTATTTAAATGAAAATTTCATAACTATAGGATAAATGCAAAGTTAAAATTCAGTAATAAAATGTATCTTTTAATCATAATGTTTAAATTGTTATTAAATGAGGTGTTGGAGTGAGATGAAAGTTAGAAGAGAATGTCCTGAAATCTCTCTTCTGCGCTATTTTCTCAATCCACACTTTCCCCCGATAAGTTCATTTCACAGGGGCCACAGCCAAGGGTTTATACAGAGGCTGGGGTGGGGTCTTCCATCTAGCAAATGGTGGTGGTTAACTCTTGTTCTAAACACCTTAACACTGCCTCCTATGTCAATAATGGGAAAATGGATAAGAAGTTTTATGTCTTTGGAAAGTGAAATGCAGAGCCTTATGTGTATTAAGTTATGTGCTGTGCGCTCAGCCGTGTGCTCTTTGTGACCCCATGGACTGTAGCCCACCAGGCTCCACTATCCATGGGATTTCCCAGGCAAGGATATTGGAGTGGGTACCATTTCCTTCTCCAGAGGATCTTCCTGACCCAGGGATTGAACATTGGTAGGCAGATTCTTTACCACTGAGCCCCCTGGGAAGCCTAGGAATTTATTAGAAATGCAATTTCTGAGGCTCCACCCCAGGCCCCCTGAATAAGTCACTCAGGACAAGAGCCAGTAATCTTTTCTAACAAGCTCTACAGGTGGTTTTGAGGCTCTAAAATTTGATAAACACAGGTCTACAGGATTTATTCAACAACTGTATTTTCACTCACTGTAGGCTTGTCTAGTTATTTTCTATTTAAACCTCAACCAAACTTGTTAAGCAACTGGAACCAAAAGAGAGTCAAAGGTCGTGTGACATTCATTCACTGATTCATTGATTCATCCGACTGCTAATGAATAGATACTAAGTAGCCACCGGGAGTTAGTCACTGAGGCGACTGTAGGATCAGGGATACTGGGCTAAATAAATGGGACGAGGTCACTGTCCCCGGGAGCTTTCCCTCCACGGAGGAAGAACAAAACCAAACAGGTCAATTTACGTGTTAGCAGAGGGGATTATGAGGTGATGTTCCAATGAAGTGGTCAGGGAAATGCAAATTAAAATAACACTGAAATATAATTTCACTCCCATTAAATGGACAAATTTTTTTTAAACTGGTAAGTATCTATTCTTATCAGCGATATGGGTGGAAGTGAAGCCTTTGAAAAGGAATCCAGTCATATCCATTAACGCATCAAGCACAGCCATCCCACTCCTGGGGATCAGTCTTGTAGAAAGAATGTCACCTGTTGATGTTCAAGGACATGTACTGAAGCATCGGTTATAGTGGCAAACGCCAGTTACAAAGTGAATGCGTGCTGGTGGGGGAATGTTTGAACAGATCATGGTATATCCACACTAGGCAGCCAGTGAAAAACAGCCACACACTGACTTTGAGGGCAGCTCTATGACATGCCTCAGGAAAGTGACATGAAGCAAAATGTACAGGACTTCCTTGGTGGTCCAGTGGTTAAGATTCCGCCTTCTAAAGCAGGGGATGTGGGTTTGATCCCTGGTCAGGAAGCTAAGATCCCACATGCCTCGTGGCCAAAAAAACCAAAAAAACCAACAAACAAAAAACCATAAAACATAAGTAGTATTGCAACAATAAAGGCTTCAAAAATGGGCCACACAAAAGAAAAAAAAAATAGGTATAATGCAATTTTACTTTTAGGAACCAGGCCTATCTGTGTGTACATATTGCTGGTACATGAGCACAGGAGCATAGAAGAATAATATTGGAGGAATGAACACCCTCAGAGGTGAACCATCTAACCTGGATTCAGGCTCAACACCCAGGCTCCCTCACTCTCAGTATCTTCCTACATGTAATGCAGAAGATGGGAGGCTAACCCCCTTGCTGGATGCTTGGACATCCTGAAGGCAAACACGCGTGCATGAGACACGGGAAGAGAAGGCAGGCGGGGGCCACATCCAGCAGCTTCAGCTGCTCACAAGCACCTTCACGTGTCACATCTTTTCATCAGTTGAGTCCCCTGCGTCTGTCACTAGCTTCCCAGGTCAGGAGGGGCATCGGCTTTGCTGGCCTGGACACGGCAAGCACAGCATGACTCTGGAGCCAGCCTTCTGCCGTAGCTGCTGATCCCTGCATCCTGGCTTGGACGGCACCAGCCTGGAACTAGCAGGGGGACGGAACCCCTGCATCCCTGTTGAGGCAGCAGTGTCCCCCGGGGATCAGGTACTCACTCCTGGGGTGCAGAGTCTGCAGCTAGCTCCTACCATCCTTCTAGGGATAGATTTCATCAGCACCTGCTTCCCTAAGCAAAATCTGCCTAAATGAGCTTGACCCTTTTTAAATTTTTTTTTTTTTTTTGCAATGGAAACTGTGATTTGATGGGTTACCAGTTACTAGGAGGAGTAAGAAGGAGTTTAGATAATTTAAACACAGGAATAGATGAAAGTGCCTTGAGAATTGTGGTACTATTATTATCACTAATATTAAAAGCCATCGGAAAGACATCTGTCATCCCATCTAAACAGCTGATGTACCCAGAGGCTCTCAGAAGACTTTAATGCAGGAAAAGCTCTCCACTGCAGTTTCTCTGCAGTGCGAGTCTTACCAGCCACTGTGGATGTGGATTTCGGTGCCGGAAGCAAACTTCTGCGGGGTGCTGTCGCGCTGGAGGAAGCTGGAGGGGCTGCCCGGCCGGCCCCCTTGGGTGTGTCTTTGGCAGGGAGAGCTGCCTTCAGAGGCGGCTGGTCTTCAGTTCCAAAGGCTGAACCTGCAAGAGGCAGACAGTGCGTTAATGACAGTGTCATGAAAAATGGATGGACCCCCTCTCTGGGCACCACCACCAATCTATCCCTGAAGCCTCCACCTGCATCAGAACTTGACCCAACTCCTGATGAGTGGCCTTGAAAAGCATTTCTCTGGGATGAGATGTGGAGAAAGAGTTGCCTTCAGTCACTGCAGGGAAGTCTGTCCTCCAAACCCACACGCCACAGGTTCCACCAAAGCCAAGAACAGCTTCACTCCACGGAGGATTTTACACACACACACACACACACACACATGCGTGCACACACAATTTGCTTTTCTGGATGTGCAGCTGCATATACAGGCTTCCCAGATGGTTCAGTGGTGAAGAACCCACCCGCCAATGCAGGAGACACAGGTTTGATCTCTGGGTCAGGAAGAGTCCCTGGAGAAGGAAATGGCAACCCACTCTAGTATTCTTGCCTGGAAAATCCCATGGACAGAGAAGCCTGGTGGGTGATAGTCCATAGACTCACAAAAGAGTCAGACGTGACTGAACAACTAAACAACAAGCTGTACACACATATGATAAGCATTCATTTTATAAGTGTCAGAGGATGAGCAACAGTTTTCTGAAAACCAGTGTAAGTGTCCCAGAGGAGACAAGAGTAAGCACACACACACGTACACGGCTGGTCCAGAAGAGGACTCAGGGCTCCCTGACACCTGGCTCACTTCGTCTTCAGAATAAGGGCCTTGGGATGAAGGGAGATGGGTGAGAAGCATGCAGGCAGAGAATCCCTTTGAAATTCATGAAGCTTTTGATCTGATGAGCAGAGGCCTCATCAAACTAAGGGGGCTACCCTAGTGGCTCCGTGGTAAAAAACCTGCCTGTCAATGCAGGAGATGCAAATTCCATCCCTAGGTCAGGAAGATCCCCTGGAAGAGGAAACAGCAACCCACTTCAGGATTCTTGCCTGGAAAATCCCAAGGACAGAGGAGCCTGGCAGGCTATAGTCCATGGGGTTGCAAAGAGTCGGACATGACTGAGTGACTAAACAGCAACGGTGTCAAATTAAGAGGACCCTGCATCAGAGCCCAGTTTATTGCAAAGGCAGGAGGTGTCTGCTGGTCATTTCAGTTTTCTAGTCAACATAGAAACAGGCTCTGTGTCTACAGAATAGCTTCTTTATGATGGGCTGCTCTGAAGACAGGGCATACTGGGATTTGTGTCAGATTTAAATGCCAGAATGGTCGTGGCCCATTTTTTCTCCTCTATAAATTTTCAAACCTACTACGCTGGCTATATCTGTAATCTCTTAAAGACAATGACACTACCATCTATTCCTATTAAAGGATAAATCTAAATGCACCTCTGAGTAACAGCTGCAAAGACTAATCTACCAAATTAAATAGAAAGCCTGAATATACTGAGATTACTGCCTGTTGGGATGAAAACTATCCAGTTAGGAACGTGACTGTCTACCATGGGAAATACACACCGACAGCTGGAAGATATATAAGTAATTGTAGTGAAAGATTAAAGTTTTTGTTTCCATCATTTTAAAAGGATAGCCCTAACATTATATGCAGATAGGGCCTGCATCAAAATGATAACATTATTAAAAAAGTGTTCGAATGTTCAGGAGTTTAATTCAACCCCTCAGAGTAAGAGATGGCTGCTTTCCTCCCTCTGAAGACCTGAAAGTCTGTTTAAAATGAGTGAAATCTGTTTTGTCTCTCAACAAAACAGTATTTAGGAAGGAAGAATAAAGACTGCTATTTCCTAACACAGAACCTATGCCCTATAGTTCTCTGAAGGTCCTGTGTAAGGTTTTAAATAGTTCTAAACCGGGCTATCACTGTGCCAACAAAGGTCCACGTTGTCAAAGCTATGGTTTTTCCAGTAGTCATGTACAGATGTGAGATTTGGATCATAAAGAAGCTAAGTGCTGAAGAACTGATGATTTTGAACTGTGATGTTAGAGAAGACTTTTGAGAGACCCTTGGACTGCAAGGAGATCAAACCAGTCCATCCTAAAGGAAATCAACCCTGAATATTCACTGGAAGGACTGATGCTGAAGCTCTAATTCTTTGGCCAACTGATGTGAAAAGTCAACTTACTGGAAAAGACTCTGATGTTGGGAAAGATTGAGGGCAGGAGGAGAAGACGGTGACAAAGGATGAAATGGTTGGATGGCATCAGTGACTCAATGGACATGAGTCTGAGCAAACTCTGGGAGATGGTGAAGGACCGGGAAGCCTGGCGTGCTGCAGTCCATGGGGTCACAAAGAGTCAGACGTGACTTAGGGACTAAACAACAACAACAAAAGACAGGGGTAGGAAATACATTTGATTCACACACACAGGACAAAAATGATGAAACCCCACCGAAAGGAGGTACACTGTATCCTGAATTTCAGATTTAAAGGTAAGCACAGGAGCAGAAAAAATGAAACCAGACCACTGTCACACAGTACACAAAAATCAGGTCAAAATGGATTAAAGAGCTGAAGCCATGAAACTCCTGGAAGAAAACACAGGCAGTACACACTCTGTGACACTGGTCTTAGCACTATCGGTCTAGAAATGTCTCTTCAGGAAAGGGAAACAAAAGCAAAAATAAACAAACAAGATTTTATCAAACTAAGGCATTTCTGCATACCAAAGGAAACCATCAATAAAATTAGGAGACAACCTACTAAATGGGAGAAGATATTTTCAAATAATATATCAATAATGGGTTGATATTCAAAATATATAAAGAACTCATACAACTCAACAACCCTATTAAAAATAGGCAGAAGCGCTGAATAGACCTTTTTACATAGAAAATATATAGATGGCCAACAGAGGCATGAAAAAATGTTCAACTTCACTAAATCCACATGGAATTAGCTAATGTTCAGCCTCCTGCTGACACACTGCCAGAATAATCTACCTACTGAAAACGGCACTGGAAGCTGACCATCAAATCTTTCACACAGCATCTTTAACAATTTATTAAATATTCTTAAGAAGGGGAATATTTTGTATCATTTGCAGAGTTCAAATGTCCTTTTATCAAATCCTTTTGTGCTTGGTATTATTCTCTTATATGCAATTTATAATTCAGTGAACTCTCAATTTGGAAATTCGGCTGTTATCCAGGCTGGGAAGTAATTCATCTGTTTGAAGTATGAAGTGTCAAGGAAGCTTTGTACTCCCTTTTGAGAAAAGTCTTGAATTACCAAAAAATAAAATGAAACAAGATAATATAATAAAATAAAACTGAACTCCCTTCTTGTCCATTATTGGGGGAGACAGCTGCCAGTAAACAATACCCCTCTTTGAAAACCAGCTGAAGTTGACCAGCACTTAAAGACACTTTATTCGGTAAATGGAAGGTCCTCTGAATTAGCAAAGGGCTGCTGAATTCTGTAACTGCTCTAGTATTTGACAATGCAGACAGTCAAACCACTGCTCCATAAGAGGAGAGAGCAACTGGAAATGAACCATGCCTGTGTGAGCCAGAGATGCTTCTGAGGACCCAGCCAGTGGGAGTGGCCCACGCATGTAATTAGCCATCCCATTCTCAACCAGCCCAAGTCTACTGCAGTGGGTGAGCACACACGAATGATGAGTGTGAGTAGATCTGGGCCTGCACCACAGACTGAGGAGGACATGTGAAAATTCAGGCCAGACAAGGTGGCCCTGAAGGAATAAAAGTCCCTGGGAGGATCTGAGACACCAGGAGGAAGTGCAAATTTACAGGAGCCCTGAGAGCACCCCACAAAGTGACGAGTGTGTCCCCCCAACCCGTTCCAAAGGATGATTCTGACCATGACTGCAGCCAGGGTTTCTGATCCATATCCCTACATCATTTACTGGGAATGTGGATAGCCGAAGCTGAGCTTTAAAAGAAAAAAAGAATGGATCGAGAGAAGAACACCAACCAGACTCAAATGAGGTTGGGAAGACTGTAGAAAAACAACAAATCTGTTATTAATACCATGAAGGCATTACAGCCAAACTTGAAGAAACATCTTTCTTTGATTCTGAGTATTTATCTGTATTATCATGATTAATCTTCACTGATTTTTTTAAACAATCCCAAGCAATCAAGTTGTATAATGTTCTGGCTGCACGACTGCCTCACTGATGCATATTTCATTGATTTAGCCGTATTTATCACTTGGCAGCAAAATTTAGTTTAATTATTAAAGTACCAACTGAATGTTTTATTTCCTGCTCCTGCATATTTTAACTCAGGTGTATGCTTTATTTCTCACCGAAGTGCTAAGATAAATCCACTAGCTTATCATTACAGCAAAGATGTATCTTTGTCTAAATGAAGAAGATCAAGACTCTGTGACAGGCTCTGCCCCGGGCAAGGGGCACTTGACAGACATGGTCCTGTCTTCACACCACTTACATTCTAGTGGGGGGACACCCAGACCCAAACAGGTACAGATAAACAAGATCATCTCTGACTGCCATTGGTTATGAAAGAAACGCAGGAGCAGGAGAAACTCAAGGGTGAAGGAGGGGACATCACTATAAGTGGAGAGGCTGGGAAAGAGGGAATGTCTAAAGTAAACATTTCTCGCTGCTGCACAGTAGCCCCCACCCTCCTTTATTACTATTAATTTTTTAACCTTTGTTTTTGCAACCTAAGCCATCCCTCCAGGGAACAAGCATTTTATTTACTTATTTAAACTTTTTATTTTGTGTTGGAATATAGACCAATTAGGGGCTTCCCTGACAGCTCAGCTGGTAAAGAATCCGCCTGCCATGCAGGAGACCCCAGTTTGATTCCCAGGTTGGGAAGTTCTGCTGGAGAAAGGATAGGCTACCCACTCCAGTATTTTTGGCCTTCCCTTGTGGCTCAGCTGGTAAAGAATACGCCTGCAGTGTGGGAGACCTGAGTTCTATCCCTGAGTTGGGAAGATCCCCTGGAGAAGGGAAAGGCTAGCTACTCCAGTTTTCTGGCCTGAAGAATTCCANAACCTCAACCAAACTTGTTAAGCAACTGGAACCAAAAGAGAGTCAAAGGTCGTGTGACATTCATTCACTGATTCATTGATTCATCCGACTGCTAATGAATAGATACTAAGTAGCCACCGGGAGTTAGTCACTGAGGCGACTGTAGGATCAGGGATACTGGGCTAAATAAATGGGACGAGGTCACTGTCCCCGGGAGCTTTCCCTCCACGGAGGAAGAACAAAACCAAACAGGTCAATTTACGTGTTAGCAGAGGGGATTATGAGGTGATGTTCCAATGAAGTGGTCAGGGAAATGCAAATTAAAATAACACTGAAATATAATTTCACTCCCATTAAATGGACAAATTTTTTTTAAACTGGTAAGTATCTATTCTTATCAGCGATATGGGTGGAAGTGAAGCCTTTGAAAAGGAATCCAGTCATATCCATTAACGCATCAAGCACAGCCATCCCACTCCTGGGGATCAGTCTTGTAGAAAGAATGTCACCTGTTGATGTTCAAGGACATGTACTGAAGCATCGGTTATAGTGGCAAACGCCAGTTACAAAGTGAATGCGTGCTGGTGGGGGAATGTTTGAACAGATCATGGTATATCCACACTAGGCAGCCAGTGAAAAACAGCCACACACTGACTTTGAGGGCAGCTCTATGACATGCCTCAGGAAAGTGACATGAAGCAAAATGTACAGGACTTCCTTGGTGGTCCAGTGGTTAAGATTCCGCCTTCTAAAGCAGGGGATGTGGGTTTGATCCCTGGTCAGGAAGCTAAGATCCCACATGCCTCGTGGCCAAAAAAACCAAAAAAACCAACAAACAAAAAACCATAAAACATAAGTAGTATTGCAACAATAAAGGCTTCAAAAATGGGCCACACAAAAGAAAAAAAAAATAGGTATAATGCAATTTTACTTTTAGGAACCAGGCCTATCTGTGTGTACATATTGCTGGTACATGAGCACAGGAGCATAGAAGAATAATATTGGAGGAATGAACACCCTCAGAGGTGAACCATCTAACCTGGATTCAGGCTCAACACCCAGGCTCCCTCACTCTCAGTATCTTCCTACATGTAATGCAGAAGATGGGAGGCTAACCCCCTTGCTGGATGCTTGGACATCCTGAAGGCAAACACGCGTGCATGAGACACGGGAAGAGAAGGCAGGCGGGGGCCACATCCAGCAGCTTCAGCTGCTCACAAGCACCTTCACGTGTCACATCTTTTCATCAGTTGAGTCCCCTGCGTCTGTCACTAGCTTCCCAGGTCAGGAGGGGCATCGGCTTTGCTGGCCTGGACACGGCAAGCACAGCATGACTCTGGAGCCAGCCTTCTGCCGTAGCTGCTGATCCCTGCATCCTGGCTTGGACGGCACCAGCCTGGAACTAGCAGGGGGACGGAACCCCTGCATCCCTGTTGAGGCAGCAGTGTCCCCCGGGGATCAGGTACTCACTCCTGGGGTGCAGAGTCTGCAGCTAGCTCCTACCATCCTTCTAGGGATAGATTTCATCAGCACCTGCTTCCCTAAGCAAAATCTGCCTAAATGAGCTTGACCCTTTTTAAATTTTTTTTTTTTTTTGCAATGGAAACTGTGATTTGATGGGTTACCAGTTACTAGGAGGAGTAAGAAGGAGTTTAGAGAATTTAAACACAGGAATAGATGAAAGTGCCTTGAGAATTGTGGTACTATTATTATCACTAATATTAAAAGCCATCGGAAAGACATCTGTCATCCCATCTAAACAGCTGATGTACCCAGAGGCTCTCAGAAGACTTTAATGCAGGAAAAGCTCTCCACTGCAGTTTCTCTGCAGCGCGAGTCTTACCAGCCGCTGTGGATGTGGATTTCGGTGCCGGAAGCAAACTTCTGCGGGGTGCTGTCGCGCTGGAGGAAGCTGGAGGGGCTGCCCGGCCGGCCCCCTTGGGTGTGTCTTTGGCAGGGAGAGCTGCCTTCAGAGGCGGCTGGTCTTCAGTTCCAAAGGCTGAACCTGCAAGAGGCAGACAGTGCGTTAATGACAGTGTCATGAAAAATGGATGGACCCCCTCTCTGGGCACCACCACCAATCTATCCCTGAAGCCTCCACCTGCATCAGAACTTGACCCAACTCCTGATGAGTGGCCTTGAAAAGCATTTCTCTGGGATGAGATGTGGAGAAAGAGTTGCCTTCAGTCACTGCAGGGAAGTCTGTCCTCCAAACCCACACGCCACAGGTTCCACCAAAGCCAAGAACAGCTTCACTCCACGGAGGATTTTACACACACACACACACACACACACATGCGTGCACACACAATTTGCTTTTCTGGATGTGCAGCTGCATATACAGGCTTCCCAGATGGTTCAGTGGTGAAGAACCCACCCGCCAATGCAGGAGACACAGGTTTGATCTCTGGGTCAGGAAGAGTCCCTGGAGAAGGAAATGGCAACCCACTCTAGTATTCTTGCCTGGAAAATCCCATGGACAGAGGAGCCTGGTGGGTGATAGTCCATAGACTCACAAAAGAGTCAGACGTGACTGAACAACTAAACAACAAGCTGTACACACATATGATAAGCATTCATTTTATAAGTGTCAGAGGATGAGCAACAGTTTTCTGAAAACCAGTGTAAGTGTCCCAGAGGAGACAAGAGTAAGCACACACACACGTACACGGCTGGTCCAGAAGAGGACTCAGGGCTCCCTGACACCTGGCTCACTTCGTCTTCAGAATAAGGGCCTTGGGATGAAGGGAGATGGGTGAGAAGCATGCAGGCAGAGAATCCCTTTGAAATTCATGAAGCTTTTGATCTGATGAGCAGAGGCCTCATCAAACTAAGGGGGCTACCCTAGTGGCTCCGTGGTAAAGAACCTGCCTGTCAATGCAGGAGATGCAAATTCCATCCCTAGGTCTGGAAGATCCCCTGGAAGAGGAAACAGCAACCCACTTCAGGATTCTTGCCTGGAAAATCCCAAGGACAGAGGAGCCTGGCAGGCTATAGTCCATGGGGTTGCAAAGAGTCGGACATGACTGAGTGACTAAACAGCAATGGTGTCAAATTAAGAGGACCCTGCATCAGAGCCCAGTTTATTGCAAAGGCAGGAGGTGTCTGCTGGTCATTTCAGTTTTCTAGTCAACATAGAAACAGGCTCTGTGTCTACAGAATAGCTTCTTTATGATGGGCTGCTCTGAAGACAGGGCATACTGGGATTTGTGTCAGATTTAAATGCCAGAATGGTCGTGGCCCATTTTTTCTCCTCTATAAATTTTCAAACCTACTACGCTGGCTATATCTGTAATCTCTTAAAGACAATGACACTACCATCTATTCCTATTAAAGGATAAATCTAAATGCACCTCTGAGTAACAGCTGCAAAGACTAATCTACCAAATTAAATAGAAAGCCTGAATATACTGAGATTACTGCCTGTTGGGATGAAAACTATCCAGTTAGGAACGTGATTGTCTACCATGGGAAATACACACTGACAGCTGGAAGATATATAAGTAATTGTAGCGAAAGATTAAAGTTTTTGTTTCCATCATTTTAAAAGGATAGCCCTAACATTCTATGCAGATAGGGCCTGCATCAAAATGATAACATTATTAAAAAAGTGTTCGAATGTTCAGGAGTTTAATTCAACCCCTCAGAGTAAGAGATGGCTGCTTTCCTCCCTCTGAAGACCTGAAAGTCTGTTTAAAATGAGTGAAATCTGTTTTGTCTCCCAACAAAACAGTATTTAGGAAGGAAGAATAAAGACTGCTATTTCCTAACACAGAACCTATGCCCTATAGTTCTCTGAAGGTCCTGTGTAAGGTTTTAAATAGTTCTAAACCGGGCTATCACTGTGCCAACAAAGGTCCATGTTGTCAAAGCTATGGTTTTTCCAGTAGTCATGTACAGATGTGAGATTTGGATCATAAAGAAGCTAAGTGCTGAAGAATTGATGATTTTGAACTGTGATGTTAGAGAAGACTTTTGAGAGACCCTTGGACTGCAAGGAGATCAAACCAGTCCATCCTAAAGGAAATCAACCCTGAATATTCACTGGAAGGACTGATGCTGAAGCTCTAATTCTTTGGCCAACTGATGTGAAAAGTCAACTTACTGGAAAAGACTCTGATGTTGGGAAAGATTGAGGGCAGGAGGAGAAGACGGTGACAAAGGATGAAATGGTTGGATGGCATCAGTGACTCAATGGACATGAGTCTGAGCAAACTCTGGGAAATGGTGAAGGACCGGGAAGCCTGGCGTGCTGCAGTCCATGGGGTCACAAAGAGTCAGACATGATTTAGGGACTAAACAACAACAACAAAAGACAGGGGTAGGAAATACATTTGATTCACACACACAGGACAAAAATGATGAAACTCCACCGAAAGGAGGTACACTGTATCCTGAATTTCAGATTTAAAGGTAAGCACAGGAGCAGAAAAAATGAAACCAGACCACTGTCACACAGTACACAAAAATCAGGTCAAAATGGATTAAAGAGCTGAAGCCATGAAACTCCTGGAAGAAAACACAGGCAGTACACACTCTGTGACACTGGTCTTAGCACTATCGGTCTAGAAATGTCTCTTCAGGAAAGGGAAACAAAAGCAAAAATAAACAAACAAGATTTTATCAAACTAAGACATTTCTGCATACCACAGGAAACCATCAATAAAATTAGGAGACAACCTACTAAATGGGAGAAGATATTTTCAAATAATATATCAATAATGGGTTGATATCCAAAATATATAAAGAACTCATACAACTCAACAACCCTATTAAAAATAGGCAGAAGCGCTGAATAGACCTTTTTACATAGAAAATATATAGATGGCCAACAGAGGCATGAAAAAATGTTCAACTTCACTAAATCCACATGGAATTAGCTAATGTTCAGCCTCCTGCTGACACACTGCCAGAATAATCTACCTACTGAAAACGGCACTGGAAGCTGACCATCAAATCTTTCACACAGCATCTTTAACAATTTATTAAATATTCTTAAGAAGGGGAATATTTTGTATCATTTGCAGAGTTCAAATGTCCTTTTATCAAATCCCTTTGTGCTTGGTATTATTCTCTTATATGCAATTTATAATTCAGTGAACTCTCAGTTTGGAAATTCGGCTGTTAAGCTGGGAAGTAATTTATCTGCTTGAAGTATGAAGTGTCAAGGAAGCTTTGTACTCCCCTTTGAGAGAAGTCTTGAATTACCAAAAAATAAAATGAAACAAGATAATATAATAAAATAAAACTGAACTCCCTTCTTGTCCATTATTGGGGGAGACAGCTGCCAGTAAACAATACCCCTCTTTGAAAACCAGCTGAAGTTGACCAGCACTTAAAGACACTTTATTCGGTAAATGGCAAGTCCTCTGAATTTGCAAAGGGCTGCTGAATTCTGTAACTGCTCTAGTATTTGACAACAATGCAGACAGTCAAACCACTGCTCGATAAGAGGAGAGAGCAACTGGAAATGAACCATGCCTGTGTGAGCCAGAGATGCTCCTGAGGACCCAGCCAGTGGGAGTGGCCCACACATGTAATTAGCCATCCCATTCTCAACCAGCCCAAGTCTACTGCAGTGGGTGAGCACACACGAATGATGAGTGTGAGTAGATCTGGGCCTGCACCACAGACAGAGGAGGACATGTGAAAATTCAGGCCAGACAAGGCGGCCCTGAAGGAATAAAAGTCCCTGGGAGGATCTGAGACACCAGGAGGAAGTGCAGATTTACAGGAGCCCTGAGAGCACCCCACAAAGTGACGAGTGTGTCCCCCCAACCCGTTCCAAAGGATGATTCTGACCATGACTGCAGCCAGGGTTTCTGATCCATATCCCTACATCATTTACTGGGAATGTGGATAGCCGAAGCTGAGCTTTAAAAGAAAAAAAGAATGGATCGAGAGAAGAACACCAACCAGACTCAAATGAGGTTGGGAAGACTGTAGAAAAACAACAAATCTGTTATTAATACCATGAAGGCATTACAGCCAAACTTGAAGAAACATCTTTCTTTGATTCTGAGTATTTATCTGTATTATCATGATTAATCTTCACTGATTTTTTTAAACAATCCCAAGCAATCAAGTTGTATAATGTTCTGGCTGCACGACTGCCTCACTGATGCATATTTCATTGATTTAGCCGTATTTATCACTTGGCAGCAAAATTTAGTTTAATTATTAAAGTACCAACTGAATGTTTTATTTCCTGCTCCTGCATATTTTAACTCAGGTGTATGCTTTATTTCTCACCGAAGTGCTAAGATAAATCCACTAGCTTATCATTACAGCAAAGATGTATCTTTGTCTAAATGAAGAAGATCAAGACTCTGTGACAGGCTCTGCCCCGGGCAAGGGGCACTTGACAGACATGGTCCTGTCTTCACACCACTTACATTCTAGTGGGGGGACACCCAGACCCAAACAGGTACAGATAAACAAGATCATCTCTGACTGCCATTGGTTATGAAAGAAACGCAGGAGCAGGAGAAACTCAAGGGTGAAGGAGGGGACATCACTATAAGTGGAGAGGCTGGGAAAGAGGGAATGTCTAAAGTAAACATTTCTCGCTGCTGCACAGTAGCCCCCACCCTCCTTTATTACTATTAATTTTTTAACCTTTGTTTTTGCAACCTAAGCCATCCCTCCAGGGAACAAGCATTTTATTTACTTATTTAAACTTTTTATTTTGTGTTGGAATATAGACCAATTAGGGGCTTCCCTGACAGCTCAGCTGGTAAAGAATCCGCCTGCCATGCAGGAGACCCCAGTTTGATTCCCAGGTTGGGAAGTTCTGCTGGAGAAAGGATAGGCTACCCACTCCAGTATTTTTGGCCTTCCCTTGTGGCTCAGCTGGTAAAGAATACGCCTGCAGTGTGGGAGACCTGAGTTCTATCCCTGAGTTGGGAAGATCCCCTGGAGAAGGGAAAGGCTAGCTACTCCAGTTTTCTGGCCTGAAGAATTCCATGGACTGTATAGTCCATGGGGTCGCAAAGAGTCGGACACGATTGAATGACTTTCACTTTCATAAACCAATTTACAATGACAGTTTCAGGTGGATAGTGAAGGGACTCAGCCATACATATACATGTATCCATTCTCCCCCAAACTCCTCTCCCATCCAGGCTGCCATTTAACATTGAGTAGAGATCCCTGTGTACAGTAGGTCCTTGTTGGTTATTCATTTTAAATACAGCAGTGTGCACATATCCATTCCAAACTCCCTAACTATCCCTTCCCACCATCCTCCCCCCAGCAGCCGTAAGTTCACCAAGTCTGTGAGTCTCTTTGTTTTTTAAGTAAGTTCATTTGTAACCTGTCTTTTTAGATTCCTCACATAAGGGATGTCATNTTTCCTTTTCTATCAACAAAGTGATGGTAGATACTAGATTTATCCTTTTTTCAGACAGCTAGAAAACCAAATAAAATCTAAATAAATGATCGTTTTCAGGCATTGCACTAACAAAAGCACACGATGGTGATTGCTGATAGGACTGTTCTAGACTGTTACTTAAAGAGAACTTCCTGATGTCAATGCAGAAAGTAAATTAAAAGAGCCTTGTGGTCTTGCTGATTTGAATAGAGTTCATAGTCCAAGTCCAGAAGGGTCAGATTGTCTTAGTTTTCAGCCCAGAATAGAGAGGATCAAGCCATAGAGGTAAAAGCAACAGAGATTTCTACAGGAGACCTCTAGACTCTTTGACTGAGAACTGATCTATATTATGGAAAAGTGAAGTGCAAGTGTGACAGTGTTAGTTGCTCGGTCATGTCTGACTCTTGAGGACCCCATGGACTATAGCCCAACAGGCTCCTCTGTCCTTGGGATTTCCCAGGCAACAATACTTGAGTGAGTTGCCATGCCTTCCTCCAGAGGATCTTCCCAAACAAGCGATTAAATCTAGCTCTCCTGCATTGCAGCTGGATTCTTTACTGTCTGAACCACCAGGGAAGCCCATATTATGGCAAGCAGTTACCAAATCTGGAGAAAGAGCCACGAGATAAAATCCTGTGATGAACTGTGATATGTTCATTTCGCTTGGTATCCAGGTTATACTGGCTTCATTGNGTCTGAACCACCAGGGAAGCCCATATTATGGCAAGCAGTTACCAAATCTGGAGAAAGAGCCACAAGATAAAATCCTGTGATGAACTGTGATATGTTCATTTGGCTTGGTATCCAGGTAATACTGGCTTCATTGAATGAGTTTAAAAGTACTGTCTGCATTTCAATTTTTCAGAACAACTTCTAAAATATTGATGTTAATTCATGTTTAAACACTTGGCATAATTCACCAATGAAGCCACCTGGCTGGGAATTTCTCTATTGCAATAAAAAATAATAATAGTAATGTGTTCCCTTTACTTGTTATATACCATATACATCATCTTAGATTTTCTAGTTTTTCTTCTGTAAATTTCACAGAGTTCAATTACATCAGGCAAACAAATGTATAAAATTTTCAGGACAGTCCTGCAGACACATTACAGCTCATCAATTTCAGTGTCTGTCTTCCCCAGAACCCTCAAAGCATTGTTAAAATCATACCAGATCCTTAGACTAGCTATAAAACAGCAAATGCCAGTGTTTTTCACATTGAAGGACTTCCCTTGGTTCCACAGAACTAAAACTCTCTCCTTTCATCTCAATATCTGAACATTTGCTACCAATTTTCTGTATGACCTTGGCATCTTGACAAGTTCTATTCTTATTCTGCATCACTGAATGCCATACATTGCACTTCAGCTTCTGAGAGAACTGAAATACCCACTGTCTGATAAATTATAATGCTTAGAGTACTTGATTTCTTATTTTGTGATGTGATTGTATGGAGATACAACCATATATTCAGGTCTTAAGAAGAATGCAAAACTGGCCAATCTCCCAGAAGTATTTCTGTGAAGGAATGTTGTTAAGTAAATTTTATGACTACAGAGATGGATGAATCTGTTCTTATCCCATGTATATAAATTTTAATGTGTTATCTCTGGTAATGGAACAATGAATATACCAACAACTGCGTCTCACCAATGACCCATTAGTGTCCTCAGATCTGATTACAAAATATTAAAGTTTCCAAAAATATATTATAGTTGTGACTTTATATTAGCTGGAACTAGTGCTCAGCGAGCCTTGCCAAATTACTTATAGAGATTAATGCAAAATTATTGCTGGGTCATTGACAACTTCATGTCCTCACTGCTTGGGCTTAGAGGAAACTCAATTTAATGACTTCCTTATGTGGAAGTCAAATTCTGTTTTAAAAAAATGCCATATTATTTCCCTTTACTTATTACACTCTGTGATCAGTAATTGTGGAGAGCTCTGTTTATCTTATCTATTTTACATTTGCAGACCAAATAAGTATCCAGGATGCATAATTAATTTTATATCAACTAGCTGTGCTTGTTTCAGAATGGTTTAATTTTTCCAGTCAAACTCAGATTTATTTACTTGCTAAAAGGACAGAAGACTTCTACAGTTTCCTGAATGTATTTATAATGGCCCTCTTTGCATCTCAATCATATCTCCTTGCCTTGAGAAAGCAGGGATTTTCATGTTCCCATTACTTTGATTGCCAAGGGTCAACATCTATCATTTAGAAAATTGATACATGCATTTTAGCTCTAAGGGAAAAAAAAGAATAGTATTTTCATGAAGCATGCCATGTATTAATGAAAATTAATATTTTAGCCAATACACCTTCCTCTTTCAAGTATTGCCAGCTGATTGGCTATGATCTAACAGTGATCAGCAGAGTGAAGTCAAGGAGACTAGCTCACTAATTTGATGAAGCAGTGACACAAAGCTTGATATTTACTTATTCCTGCGACTCCATTTATTTTTACTGTTTGTGTTTTTGTTTGGAGTTATATTTCTAAGTTGCATAAGGAAGTAAAGCTAGCCCTCAAAATTACTTGTGGTCATTTAGGATTTGGTCAGTAAAGATATTTCATTCACTTGGTGTTCCAGACTTAACTAAAAGGAGCATCTGTAATGGGCATATGCCATTGTTACTTTTGCTGGCATCATAAATAAGCATGGGGACTAGTGAACTGAAATTATTAAGAGCAATAGGGTGGACTGTAATCTAGTGATTCTTAATGAACAATGACATTGAAATTCAAAAACTTCTACCTCTTACATGGACACTGACCTTAGTCTTATGATTGGTTTTGAGCAATGAAAAATAAACATGGTATATGTGGAAACTGGTAAGAATTTCACACTTGTATTTACATTGGGACTTTTTCTCCTCTAGAATGTTCTTAGGATTATAAACCACAGGACGGGACCAAGAGGGACAGAGAGTCACTTCAGGCTTCCAGTTGTTCCCACTAAGGTACAGGCTCATCAGTGAGACCATATTACATGTTCCAGGACAAGTCTTTATCTGACCACAGTGGCACAAAAGACAACAAAAAGTCTGGCAGGAGGACCAGTCAATGAAAAATAAATAATCTCCAGTGACATAGTAATGGATAAAAGAAGATGAGGTGTATATATGTACAAGTGTGTGTGTGTGTGTGTGTGTGTGTGTGTGTGTGTGTAATGGAATATTACTCAATCATAAAAAGGAATGAAATAGTGCCATTGCAGAAACATGGAAAGACCTAGAGAGTGTCATACAAAGTGAAGTAAGTCAGAAAGAGAAAAGCAAATATTGTATAATATCACTTATATGTGGAATCTAGAAAATTGATAGAGATGAACTTATTTGCAAAACAGAAATAGAGTCTCAGATGTGGAGAACAAACATGGTCACCAAGGGGCTGAGGGAAGAGACAAAGTTGACTTCAGAGACCTGGGACTGACATATACACACTGCTATGTATAAACTAAATGAAAACCTACTATATAGCACAGGGAAACATACTCCATACTTAGTAATGACATGTATGGGAAAATAATCTAAAAAAGAGTGGACATATGTATATATATGACTGAATCACTTTGCTGTAGAGTAAGAAACTAATATAACATAGTAAAGTAACTGTACTCCAATAAAATTACTAATAAAAAGATCATAAGGAGTAAAGTAATTTATCTTAGATTAAGCCATTAATCATTGGAATGACTTATTACACCAACCACTGGCAACTGAAATGAATTGTTCTTCTGGAACTTCAATTTGCATTTGAGTCACTTGGCTATATTGACAAATTCCAGATTATGTTTCAGTGATGTGGGACCAGGGATGGAGATTTTACATTTATACAAGCTTCCAGCTGATGTCAGTGATTCTGTTTCACAGACCACACTTTAAATTGCAAGGTTCCAGAGGGGCAATAATTAATTGTTCCTGGACTGGAGAAAGCAAGGGAGCTTCAGGAAAAACATCTACTTCTGCTTCACCCTTTGTCTCTGTGGATCATAACAAGTTGTGGAAAATTCTTAAAGAAATGGAAGTACGAGACCACTTACCTGTCATCTGAGAACGTTGTATGCAGGTCAAGAAGCACTAGTTAGAACTGGACATGGAACAACTGACTCCAAATTGGGTAAGAGAAAGCTGTATATTGTCACCCTACTTTTTAACTCATATGAAGAGTACATCATATGAAATGCCAGGCTGGATGAATCACAAGCTGGATAAAGTTGCTAGGAAGAATATCAACAACCTCAGATATACAAAGGATACCATTCTCATGGTTGAAAGTGAAGAGGAACTGAATAAGGTGGATGAAGAGAGTGAAAAACCTGGCTAAAAACTCAACATTCAAAAAGTTAAGATCAGGTTGTCTGGTCCCATCACTTCATGTTAAATAGAAGGGAAAAAAGTGAAAACAGTGACAGATTTTATTTTCTTTGACTTCAAAAATCACACATAAAGACACTTACAAGACACTTACTCCTTGAAAGGAAAACTACGACGACCCTAGACAGCATCACTTTGCTGACAAAGGTCCATGTAGTTAAAGATACAATTTTTCAATAGTCATGTATAGATGTGAGAGTGGGTCCATTAAGAAGGCTGAGTGCAGAAGAACCGATGCTTTTGAACTGTGGTGCTGGAGAAGACTCTTGAGAGTCCCCTGGACAGCAAGGAGATCAAACCATTTAATCTACGAGAAATCAACCCTGAATATTCATTGGTGGGACTGATGCTAAGGGCCAACTGTTTGGAAAAGACACTGATTCTGAGAAAGATTGAAGGCAAAAGATACGAGGGTGGCATAGGATGAGATGGTTAGGTAGAATCACTGACTTAATGAATCTGACATGAATCTGAGCAAACTCTGGGAGATAGTGGAGGACAGAGGAGCCTCGTGTGCTGCAGTCCATGAGATCACAAAGAGTCAGACTGGACATAGTGATTGCATAGCAACAACAGTCTTTCCTAAGACCATCTCTTTGTATTAAAGACTCAGGTACATCTTTTTTAAAGTCCTTTTTACTATGGCAGTGAGTGTGGTAGATATGTTATTCAATGACATATATGGAAATATGCCATTACATATGTGTGCACATACATTACCCAAGATTTTGGTGCCTAAAGAAATCTCTTTTAGTGAAATATTCCTTTTAATCTCCAAATATAATAACTTGGTTTTTAATCATTTGTTATTCAAAAACATCCTCAGAATAATTACACTCATTATTATTACTGTAAATTTTCTTGGCATTGAATTCTGGTACAGGGTTGACCTGTGCAGTGCTCCTATTGACCCCACAGTTTTGTGGAAATACTACTTATTTATGCAAAGAACTTTTAGTGAGATTTGGAAGTGACACAGCATTCAGGGTATATCATGATATGGGCAGCAACCTAAAATTAAATTTATTTTTTTTTACTCAGAACGCCATATGTTCATTTTTTTGCAACCCCTTGCCTCTGTCAAGCCCTCGACTAATAACATCTCCATTCACTTACCCTGCATATGCATCCATCAGCCTTAACCCCTAATGTTGCTGTTAATTTTTTCAGAAAACTAATTTTTCCTTCATCATTTATCCAAATTAGGCTTCTGATCTAAATATATTGGTTCTAAACTTCTAAAGGTGTGTCACTGAATTTATTGTAGCCCAGCATTTGAGAGTCCTGCACATGATGCTAACAGAACTGTCCCAAAAGATTTCTACGTTGAACAAGTTTATTTTTATTAAAACAACTGAAAATGTGTATTTTAAAAAAGCCAAGTGGAATGACTGGAGGGTTAGAGAGGGGCAACTGTCACAAGAAAAGACCCCTACATCTAAACTTTCTCTTCTCTTCTGTTTCTGGAATCTGAATGTGTACCCAGTGTCTGACTTTACCTTGTATAAAAAAATTCCTCCTCCTCTTACAATAACTGATCACCTGATCTTTTTTATTTTTGTGCAAGTTTATTTCTGTCCATTCTTTCAAATCATTATTCTGTAGTAATTGAAAGGAAGAGTTTAAGAAGTTCTTATACAACCCCAGAATCGTTCTATCTTAACTAATATATTGCTAAATATAAAAGTTCTTTGGGGGGCATCTTCCCAGGTGGTGCACTGGTAAATAAACTGCAGGAGACACAAGAAACACAGGTTCCATCCCTGGGCTGGGAAGATCCCCTGGAGAAAGAAATGGCAATCTATTCCAGTATTCTTGCTTGGGAGATTCCATATACAGAGGAGCCCAGGGGGCTACAGTCCATGGGGTTGGAAAGAGTCAGCTATGACTGAGCCAGTGGGCCACACGCACACACACACAAGGTCCTTTTTTTATTCCTGGTGGCCAGATCCAAACTTTCAAACACATTTTGGTGACAGACTCTGCTGCCTGTTGCTGAGTGGTCGCCTGATGCACTGAAGCACATTTGTGACCGTTCTCCTACCTGGATAAAGCCTGATAAAATGTTCCTTGAACTGACTTAGTTGCTATTGTCATGATAACTGTTAGCAATCAGCCTCAATTCTGTATTTTAGTTTGCCTGTCAAAACCATGAAACCAAGTTTTGATGTATGTGTGTGCTCAGTCACGTCCAATTCTTTGGGACCCCAGGGACTATCGCCTGCCAGGCTCCTCTGTCCATAGAATTTTTCAGGCAAGAATAATGGAATGGGTTACAACTTCCTCCTCCAGGGGATCTTCCCAAACCAAGAACTGAAGCCATGTCTCTTGAGTTTCCAGCACTGGCAGGCAGATTTTTTTACCACTTGTGCCACCTGGGAAGCCTAATAGACATGTGTAAAAACAGTGAAAATTCATAAATCTTGATCTTATTCAGAATATGTATCAATTCATCTATAAGCTTGGGTTAAAGGTGCATTGATGAAATATACAAACAAAAGTTAAAGTATTTAGATTCATGTAAAATTTAAATTCTGTCTACATTCAAAATGTTTTGAGGCATTACAATCCTCCACAGTAACGTAAAATCATCATAGATAATCTTCATTGAGAGGAGTCATGAAATGATAAAGATGTAAAACCATCGATTGTGAAAGGCAAGTCATTTGTTTCAAATAAAATTTTCATGAAACTTCTCTGAGCAAAAAATTGGGGCTCATAGCCTTACCTGAGGGCATATGTTCCCATCAAAATTTAAGTTTAATTTACTTATTCTGTCTTTGAAGCCAAAGCAGAATAACAAATGTAACTTGTCATTAAAAAAATTCTTAAAGATTAGTAGAGCTCATTCATAGACAATACTAATATAAGAATTATTCTAATACAGGCAAATAAATAAATAATCCATTCCAAGATTCAGATTTAATGATATTAAAAACACATTATAATTTCATGTGTTCCTTAATAATGAGCTTTTATATATTTCATTGATAACCACATATACCATCTTATAAGAAACAAAGAGCACTCAGTTGTATATAACCTTAGTTATTAATATAACAACTTTAAACACATTTCCGCATCCTTAAGTTTTGTCTTGTTTACAAATGCATGCTTAAGATCCTGACTAGTTGAAATCCAAATGTGTATAAAGCACAAAGCAAATGATATAGGTTTTGCATTTCAAAACAAAACTATAAAATAATCAAAAGGCTTGGGAAGACTATTAACCCTACAGAAGCAAGTCTTTTATAGATATATATGCATTATATGTAAATATAGCAAAATTCCATATGAAAATATTTATCTTAATACTGAATTCAATGTAGTCTAATTTATTATGCTTCAGTGAAATTCAATTCTTTATTTTAATCCAAAGAATGAGATAAAAAGGAAATTCATAAGTGAGTTTATACTTTATTATGAAATGCCCTAGTTCATATTTTATGTTAAAATAGCTACAAGTTCTAAACATATAAAGATGTGTGCTGAAGTTTTAATCTCAACACGATGGATGTAATCAGTGAATTAAGCAATTAAAGATAAACCAATAAAAGTTTTACCTGAAATCTCTGAGACTAGTGTATAAAGTGTGAAATGTCGTTATAATATACTATAGATTAGCTATAGGGCTTAAAAAGATTATATAAATCTAATATTACAACCAACACTATTTTTCCAGTAAAAACAAATTGAATTTATTATTGTAAGAATGTACTTTATTCTGAGATCAGTCTGTATAAAGGCTAATATTTAACTGTAATACATCCTGTAACTTTTTTGTTGTTTTCTTTATTATAGAATGTGCTTCATTTTCTTCATCAGTTAGAAAGAAGATGTGTGTTTGGGCTCAGTCATGTCAACTTTTTGCAACTCCATGGAGCAGGCTCCTTGTCCACCGGATTTCCCCAGTAATAATACTGCAGTGTGTTACCATTTCCTCCTCTAGAGTATCTTCCCAATCCGGGAATTGCATCTTTATCTTATTCTTTGGCAGGCAGATTGTTTACCACAGAACCACCTGGGAAACCAACAAGCAGACGGTGGCGGTGGTTTAGTCGCTCAGTCATGTCCAATCCAACTCTTATAGCCCCATGGACTGTAGCTTGCCAGGCTCCTCGGCCCGTGGAATTTTCCAGACAAGAATACTGGAGTGGGTTGCCATTTCCTTCTCCAGGGCAAAAAGCAGATAACAGCATGCAATTAGGGAATGACTTTGCATTCTTCTTCTAATACTACCTAAGGAATCAGTTATCTGAGAGCTATCTTTGGTCCTGGTCTTTTATCTGATTAGATTTTTAGTTGAGAAAAACAAACATTAAATATGCACTAACAGACATATAGAATAATTAAGTAGTGTTACTAGCTTGTTCAACTAATGTAAGTCAGTTCAAATAGTTTAAGCTTGAAATACAAATAGCAACTTAGAAATGCATTTCACTTACTTTTTTTTCTAACATAAGTCGTTCTTAGTCAAACACAGCAATCATGCATGAAAATACACAAGTAACAAATAATACATTTTTCTCAAAATAAACTTATCTGTGTAACAGATCAAAAGATAAACATCTTCAGTATCTGAAGAAATTGCAGTGACTAATCTCAAACTTCCTCAAAGAAGCAACTACCCTACCCTCTAATGGTCTAATATTTTACTTAATTTTAACCATCATTGCAGACGGTGACTGCAGCCATGAAAGTAAAAGACACTTGCTCCTTGGAAGAAAAGCTATGACCAACTTGGTAGCGTATTAAAAAGCAAAGACACTACTTTGCCAACAAAGGTCCGTTTAATCAAAGCTATGGTTTTTCCAGTAGTCATGTATGANTGCAGCCAACACTTCCTAATATTATGTAGGTTGTGGGGTCTCCTCTACCAATTTTGAGGGATCCTTGTGGAGTTCTAGACCCTATGAGAGAAGCAGCATAGGAATAGCCTATAGGAATAGTGGGCAATTCTTTTTTTCTTTTTTTAATTGGAGGAAAGTTACTTTGCAACATTGTGCTAGAATAACTTAATAGGAATAGTAATTCTTTTTAATTTTTTTAATGGAGGAAAATTGCTTTACAATGTGTTGGCTTCTGCCGTGCAACAACACAAATCAGTCATAATTACACACACACACACGCGCGCGCACGTATATGACCCCTCCTTACTAGCCTTCCTCCCTTCCCCCCATTTCACCCCTCCAGGTCATCACAGAGCACCAGGCTGGGCGCCCTGGGCTATACAGCAGCTTCAGTGGGTAACTTGTTTGGCAGAATCACAGCAGCAAAGCCTGACACCAGTTTATTCCAAAGATACAGTAACGTCTCTCCCAGAGGTTGGAGGACCAGCCCTGCCTATAATTTTATCCTCCTGTGCTTTTCACAAAAGGAAAGGAATTCAGTTCAGCCCAAGGGGCAAGAGTGAGTCCTCAGAGTCTTTTCAGCACACCGGGAGAAGATGCTGTCTGGAGCCAGCCTGAAGAGGACTACTTGATGGGGTTCTTGGCTCCTGCCTAGCGAGAAGAGACACCAGCAGACTCAGTCTCTCGCTGTAGCTCCAGGAAAGGGACCTCGGGTCACACGGCCCCACGTCACAGAGCCCTCCATGGTGGCAAAGAGACCTTCAAGACGGTGGACAGCCCCATCTTGCTCAATTTTTGTTCAATTTTTCATGACCGACAGGGATTTTTCTGTGTGGATGAAGACAGCTCTCTCACCTCCAATTTAGGGTTCCTGGCACAGTGAGAAGAGAGAAGACCCAGGGATGCTGCTATCATTCTGAAACCTGTAACCTTCTTGAAGGGGTTCCAAAATCAAACATCATAGTCACGATGGTTTCATTTTGGCACCTGAGTGACGCTTTAAAAGTCACAAAGCTTATCTGTGTGGTTGTTATCTCTATTTTTATAAATTTCTTTCTTTGACTAAAAAGGCAAAAAGACAATTTTACTATATTAAAAGATAAAGGTAACCTTTCCTCAGCACAGATGTTAATATTAAAAAGGCTCCACATTAAAAAGAATGAAATAATGCCACTTGCAGCAAGGTGGATGGACCTAGAGATGGTCACACTGTGTGAAGTAGGTCAGACAGAGAAGGAGAAGTACTGTATGATATCCCAAATAAACAATACAAATGAACTTATTTACAAAACAGAAACAGACTCACAGGCTTAGAGAACAAAGTTACAGTTGCTGGGGGGAAGGGAGGGGGGAGAAGTAGTTAGGGAGTTTGGGATGGACATGCACACACCGCTATGTTTAAAGTGGATAACCCGCAAGGACCTACTGCTCAGCACAGGGAACTCTGCTCAATGTGCCAGCCTGGATGGGAGGGGAGTTTGGGAGAGAACGGTTACATGTATATGTATGGCTGAGTCCCTTCCCTGTTCACCTGAAACTGTCACAACATCATGAATCGGCTAAAACCCACTACAAAATAAAAAGTTAAAAAAAAACAACTCCAAATGTAAATAAAAGTAACTTAAGATTTGAATAATTTATGTGGGAGGGGGGGTTCAGGATGGGGACACATGTACACCCATGACTGATTAATGTCAATGTATGGCAAAATCCACCACAATATTGTAATTAGCCTCTAATTAAAATAAATTAATTAATGAAAGTTAAAAAAATTTAATGGCAATAAATAAAACAGATGAATGAAAGTTTATATTTGTTAAATGAATAATTTTTTACAGTGTGTTCAAAACTGTCATGTCTTGATTATAATAACAAAATTACTCAATTAAAAAAAAATGTAATGCCATCATCTTTTTGCTCTCCACAGCGTGAGAACCTAATAAAGCCACTTAGCAGCTGAGCATTAAATTTGGCCATAATGTCAAATATTATTTGGCAGAATGCACAAGGAACTAATACCCCCAAAGTACTTTATACCATTTGCATGTTTTAACCAGGCTATCTTTTAATTTAGGCCAAAAATGAATGCGAATCTGAAAGTTCCATGAGGCATCTGTAATGCTGTCTTTTCCATCTGAGGGCGGTTGCTTCATTAGCATCTTCTCAATTGATGGCTGATGATAATGAGATATGGGCTAACATTAACTCAGTGCAATACCGGAAAAGGATAGGGGGCACGAACTTAAATTTAATATGGCATCTGGAAGACACAGCCCTAATTCTACAGGACATATCGATTCCAGCTTGATGCCACTATTGTGCCAGAAGCATAAGTCATGAATAGAGAAAATTTATTAAAGAGAAAGCACAATTTCTTATTTACTTAGACTGTTGACAAATTGTTGAAAAAGATTACGCAGAGTACGGGACATCCCAGAACAGTATTAACATCATATTATCATTCTTGTTCTAAAAGGGATACTGGATATTTCAGTGTCAGAAAGTACTCTTTCAGTCAGCATAAGGACGGTGATCATTGATGACCAGCAAAGCAGTTAGACTTTCTGACACTGCCTTACCTAAACTGGTAAAATCATTTTGATGTTAATTTAGTAAGACAAGAAAACTAAAGAGAATTCATTTCAGTTATATAAATCCTGTCACCGATGTCCATGCCTTATGTCTCAGATAAACTATTCAGATGTCTCTTTCTAATCATGTTTTCTGAATTAATCTTTCAGCTGGCAGATCATGATATGATTCACTGAAAGAATGTCACCCTCAATTCTGCGATCATGAAGACAGATGGGAACAGGGTAGAAAGAAGGCAGGACGGCACTGTTGTGATGGGCAAATGTTATAGCAACACCACACCACTCTGAAAATTATCTTTAAAAAAATCAGGTTTGAGGACTAGTCGAGATGGCAAAATACGGTCACATTTTTACATATATCCTCTGCTTCAAATATACGCCAAAGACATATTTCACATATAAATAGAAGGAACCACAGTCATCTTGCAAATGGAGATAGAATAGCGCACAGACCATGAAGGGTCCATAAGACTCCCAGTCTGGAGGTGGGTTCCTGTGGGGACAGGGATACCTGCACTGCACTGTCCAGAGTGGCCATCAGTGGAGAAAAAAGAAAAAAAGAACATCTGATCACATCAGTCATTTTCAACGGTGCCACCTTCAGACTCTATAGCAAGCACACAGGCCTTCTTTGATGTAGCCCAAGAGTCCATGTTCCAGCCTTGTCTCCCAGCCCACCTCCCTGAACCCTCACCATCATTTGATGCTTCTAAAATACTCCTTTCTTTCAGTTCCTTGAACATAGGGCTCGCCTTCAACGGGATGAAACTCCTGACTAGCCCAGGCTGCATCAAGTGTCCTTCCTTTGCGCCCAGAGGGCTTTCAACTCTCCTCTCTTTTGGAAGATGACACTGTGTATCTTTCAACACCAACCCAAGAACAGTAACCTATTAACTGTGGACACCTTAAGACTCTTGAGACTTTAGGAGTGCTGAAGAATCGAAGGGTGAGTTCTACACACCTTTCCCTCTTTCTTGTTTTCCCTAACTGACTCAGTACTCCACGTCACTCAATGAGAAAACAAGAATTCGACTCAAGGCATATCATTCTTGTATCAGCTTCTGCACCGTTCAGCAGTCACAAAGACATCTCTGCTGACCGGAAACAAACTGACTGCCAGATATTTCTCCAGCAGAGATGGGTTTATGCAGACCAGAAGACAACTGCAGTCCGGGGACCTCAACCCTGGGGAGCCACATGGAAGTCCCTTCCTGGCCCTGAAAGGAGAAAGCTTTTGTAAAGGGGAGAGGAGGTCGGGAGGGCTCTCGTAAACAGTCCATGGCTTTCCATTGGCTGAGTCCTTGCCCAGAAAGGAGAGCCTCACAGGTCCTGAGAGCTTCCCATTCTGCCTCCTGCCTTTATTTCTTTAAAAATATTTTATAGTTATTTGGCTACACCGGGTCTGAGTTGTGGCACATGGGAATCTCTGCTGCAGCATGTGGGATATAATCCCTGACCAGAGATAGAACCCAGGCCCCCTGCACTGGGGGTGCAGAGTCTTAATCGATGGACCTCCAGGGAAGTCCCTGGTCTCCTGACTCCAAGTGAAGTTTCTGTTTATTAATTTTTTTAAACATCTTCAAGATACATATTGGACTTCCCAGGTGGCACAGTGGTAAAGAATCCACTCTGCTAATGCAGGAGACACAAGAGACTCGGGTTTGATCCCTGGGTTGGGAAGATCCCATAGAGAAGGAAATGGCAACCCACTCCAGTATTCTTGCCTGGGAGATGCCATGAACAGAGGGGCCTGGTGGGCTACAGTCCATGGGGTCACAAAGAGTCAGAGACAACTGAGCGCAAGGACAGAGTATATACTAACAGGACTTCTGTAGTTAGCATTGCTGGAAATAATCTTTTCAATGTTCTTCTCATTGGTCTAAACTGCAAATGTATACTATTGATTTGGCCTTCCCAGTGAGTTAACCCTGGATGAAAATACAAAACGGTTATATCCTCTCTTCCAGCACTTCCCTATGCCATCCTCTGTCCTAGCCCTCCCTCTCACACCCAAGGCACCTGACTGTCTTACATCTTAATTTACCACCTCTGCTTTTCATCCGCTCTGGGATTAATAAATTTAAAACATAAAGTGTTGTTTCTAAGTGTTGTTGTAGGCAGGTTGACTATGGCTCCAGAAATAATGCAACAACTTGAGTTTAGAAACAAATTATTGATGTTTCAATTGGAACATGGGAGATGTGACATGGCTAGCATTTTTTAAAAGATATTTTTGATGTGGATCATTTTTTAAAGCCTTTATTGAACTTGTTACAATACTGTTTCTATGTTTTGGCTTTTTGGTCAGGTGGGATCTTAGCTCCTCCACCAGGGATCAAACCGACACCCCCTGAGTTGGAAGGCAAAGTCTTAACCACTGGACAGCCCGGGAAGACCCAAGGCTAGTATTTTTAACAAGCAGGTCTCATGCCCTGAACAGAAACACACATCTATTATTCTGTATAGTTACTAACCTAGACATTTTCCCAAACAAGATCTCACTATATCCTAAACAGTCTCAGAAAATTTGAACAAATATTTAAGACCTAGATAAAGTTTATAAGCTTACCCACAAACTATAATTACTTAATTTGACTGACTTACTACTCATTAAATTTTGCCCAAGTTCTATGCTCCAATAAAATATTTTGGCACAAAGCAAATTTTGAGATTTATGACATCCTTCTGGACTTAGGGTGTTAACAGCTCTTCCCAGCTTTATTTACCCTGTGGGAAATAACTCCCTGCATTCTACTCACCACATCTCTGACATATTTCTTTGCAGATGCCATACAAAGTCCTATTCTGTGTGGTCCTGAGGACTGTGCTGTGGGAAAGGGGCCAGTATAAGCTTAAAACTGACGATTCTGTGATTTCAGAATCATTATTGTACAACCACACCCATTCAAAAATGTAAGAGAGACACTCAGGGAAAATTTAACACTGACTGATTTCTCTTTCTTTTCAGGTCTAAATATGAAGGCTCTCAAGATCAGGGAATGTTAGGTTGACAACTGAGCTCCCTGGTGGCTCAGTGGTAAAGAACCGGCCTGCCAATGCAGGAGACGCAAAATGCAGCTTCTATCCCTGGGTCCAGAAGATCCCCTGGAGGAGGAAATGGCAACTTACTTCAGTATTCTTGCCCGGAGAATCCCATGGACATAGGAGCTTGGTGGGCTGCAGTCTGTTGGGTCACAAAGAGTCAGACACGACTCAGTGACTAAACAGCAGCAGGTTGACAACTAGCCCCCAACCCCCAGGATTTCCCAGGACGGTCATCCACTGATGATGATGGTCTGAGGATTCAGCAGTGGCTCAGTCCAGCTGTGGTATCTCTCGGGCACAGCAGCCCTGACACCCCCCAGTCCACAGCCCACCACTCACACATGAGTTAGCCTCCTACTGCGAAGAAGAGAGAAGACAGGCTCATGCCCTAGCTGCCAGGATGTCGAAATCTCAGTGGTGCTGGTACCTTAATAACTGCCGCTCATCACTCTTCTTTACCTATAGTTCTCCTCCTAAATCAGATTCCCTCTCAGTCAATTACGTCAAAGAGGCAAAAACAAAAAACCACTGATATCTTGGAAATCCAAATGCCAGCCATGAAATGGTGAAACCACCAAGAGACTGAGATTTTTTTCTAACACTTTCCCATTTTCTATGGCTCATCATTGTCTAAAGAGATGCCTTCAAGCTCAAACTGGATTTCTGAACCCCTACCCGCAATAGGACTAACAATGACTATGACTTGGACAAGCTGAGGCACCCTGAGACTCTAGGGCAGTGGCTCTGAGGGTTGACTATGACTCAGAGCTCTGGGCCCCCACAGCCGGCCACACGGCAGCGGTAGACGATGCTCCAACTTCTCTGCACAGGGTTCCACAGGGCCCTTTTGTAGTGACACACCAAGCTGGTGTCATCTCAGGACAAACCATTTGAATCCCATTGTTTCATTTAAAGGGAAAAGCATGTAGTTACCAAAGTCCATTGGGCCTTCCACGTGGCACTAGTGGTAAAGAACCTGCCTGACAATGGAGGAGACACGAGACAGGAGACACAGGTTCCATCCCTGGGTCAGGAAGATCCGCTGGAGGAGGGCATGGCAACCCACTCCAGTATTCTTGCCTGGAGAATCCCATGGACAGAGGCGCCAGGAGGGCTATGGTCCGTGGGCTTGGGTCTCAAAGAGCTGGACAAGACTGAAACGACTTAGCACACACCAAAGCCCACTATGGTGATGATGTAAATCCCTCTGGGCCAATTGTGGTCAAGGTTTCCCGGTCTGGCAATGAGTGAAAAGCAGCCGCCGGCTGACAGAGCGCCACAACACTCCAACATCCCGATAACGTCGGAAGTGCTACAATGACAAGGCACCACCTTACACACTCGAAATGCTCGAGCTTGATTGAGAATGAGAGCATGGTAGTTAGGGAAACACACCAAGCAAGTACATCTCTATTCAGCAGCACTAAACTGCGGTGTCCAATCAGTGCATCAGCGCAGGTCCTGTGCTCACCTGTTCCCCCACCCTCAGGTCCCTAAGCTCTCCTTGGAGTCATTGTCAAGCCCACAATGAGGTCAAACCGATTCCAAGACAAACGAGTGTCCCAAACACCTCCACAGCCCATGGCTGAGCAGATATGGCTGAGCAAGTGGACCATGGATTCTGGAACCAGTGACCCGGGTTTGAACCTCAGCTCCACCACTTGCTAGCTTTATAAACATGGGCATTTTTCTTTGCCTTGGTTTCCCCATCTGAATAATGAGGTTAAATAATAGTTAAATAATAGTTAACTCTACAGATAAGCAACAAGAGATTACTGTATAGCACAGGGAACTATATTCAGTATCTTGTAATAACATACAATGGAAAAAAGAATATACATATATATATACATACATATATAACATATATGTATGTATATATATCACTGTATCATCTTGTTGTACACCTGAAACTAAAATAATATAAAACAACTATACTGCATTTACAAGTAAGTATTTAATGCCACTCATGGGTGGCATAAAATTGAGTTAGTATGTGAAAAACAGATATAAGTAGCATGCTATAAGTGCCATATAAGTGTCGGTAACACGATGTTACTTTCCTAGGTTTACTTTTGGCTGCACTGGGTCTTCGCCGCTACATGCGTGCTTTCTCTTGTTGTACCCAGTGGTGGCTACTCTCTAGCTGTGGTTTCCTGGGCTTCTTATCGCAGTGGCATCTCTTGTTTTGGAGCATGAACTCTAGGGCATGCAGGCTTCCGTAGTTGTGGCACAGGGACTCAGCTGACCCGAGGCACGTGAGAGTCTTCCTGGACCAGGGATGGAACCCATGTCCCATGCATTGGCAGGTGGGTTCTCAATCCCTGGAATCACCAGGGATGTCCTTGCTTTTCTTCACCAGGGCACATGGGAGAAGACAAAAATAGGTGACCCCTCTGAGAATTAATCACTGAAGACACTGTCTCCTCCCACCATAAGAAGGACCATGTGGGCTCCACTTTAGCTGTGAGATGGAGCTTCCTAGCTTAATTTAATGGGCAATAAATTATATTTTAAGTGTAATAAAGGAAAACAAAAAGACATGCAGCTGAGCTACATAAAAGAGCAAAAGATAAATCAAGTAAATTGGCAAGTTAAATAAATAAAGGGGAAAATTTTCTCTTTCTTTTTCCTCCAGTGAATTTCTTCAATTGTCTCCTTGCCTGGGCTAGAGAAAATGATTTTCATCCTAAGTGGATATTACCAGTTCTAATGACTGAACTAAAACAAAGATAGCTTTACAGCCTTAATATTGTGAGGATAACATGAAGAAATATTATGAGAATTTAACACATGGGAGGAAGTCTCTCCACTCAGCAAGATAAATACTGAAAATTGTAACTGTTTCTTCCTTGGGGACAAAAAAGATCACCATAACAAATTACTTTTGGCTTTCTATCCTCTCAAGAAGTTTCTAAGAAGTTCCCAGTGATGAGTTTCTTGAACCTAATGTTTGTGAAAAGTCCTAAACATTCTTTTCCTTGATCCCATGCGCCACACCTCCTAGGGATGAATGAACTTGTAATTTACAAGTCAGCTAAGCATCCCTGGCTGGTGCAAGGGCCCCTGGGGACCCAAGGCCACTGCACTCCCCCTAATCCAGCGGGATCCTGACCTCCAAGCTGGGTGGTGCTTTCCCAGGATCAGAGCTGACCTGCATCTCATCAGTGTTTCTAATGTTTGTTGACTTTCAGAATCTACATGTTGTCTGTTTACCCCTATGGTGCCTGTGTAAGGGGTTTGAGGGAGGGATTTCAGGACTTTCCAGGTGACTCAGATGGCAAAGAATCTGCCTGCAATGCAGGAGACCTGGGTTCAATCCCTGGTTTGGGAAGATCCCCTGAAGAAGGGTATGGCAACCCACTTCAGTATGCTCGCCTAGAGAATTCCACGGATAGAGGCCCCTGAATTCATAGGGTCACAGAGAGCTGGCCATGACTGATCCACTTTCACTTTCACAGGTGAGCAAAGAAAAAAGACATGAATACAGGTGGGAGCAGCACACTCGAGTGCTGCATGAAGATGCTCTGACGGCCTGCATGCCAGAGACGGTCCCTCCCAGGCTCTGCTGAGCGGCTCTGTGCTGCTGGCACAGACCTTCAGTACTCAGCCAGGCAGTTTCCACTCCTCCTCAGCCTTCACTTCCTGCGTGCCCAAAGCCTCAAGTTCAGCCAGAGGTGAGAGGTTAGGGCCTCCTTGGGTCTTTCCTGAGCATAGCCCTGGGAATATGCACAGATCTAACTAAGAGCACAGGTTTTCTCAGGTGGTTCAGATGGTAAAGAATCCACCTGCAAAGTTGGAATCATGGGTTGGATCTTTGGGTTGGGAAGATCCTCTGGAGAAGAGAACGGCAACCCACTCCAGTATTCCTGCCTGGAGAATCCCATGGNCATAACAAATTACTTTTGGCTTTCTATCCTCTCAAGAAGTTTCTAAGAAGTTCCCAGTGATGAGTTTCTTGAACCTAATGTTTGTGAAAAGTCCTAAACATTCTTTTCCTTGATCCCATGCGCCACACCTCCTAGGGATGAATGAACTTGTAATTTACAAGTCAGCTAAGCATCCCTGGCTGGTGCAAGGGCCCCTGGGGACCCAAGGCCACTGCACTCCCCCTAATCCAGCGGGATCCTGACCTCCAAGCTGGGTGGTGCTTTCCCAGGATCAGAGCTGACCTGCATCTCATCAGTGTTTCTAATGTTTGTTGACTTTCAGAATCTACATGTTGTCTGTTTACCCCTATGGTGCCTGTGTAAGGGGTTTGAGGGAGGGATTTCAGGACTTTCCAGGTGACTCAGATGGCAAAGAATCTGCCTGCAATGCAGGAGACCTGGGTTCAATCCCTGGTTTGGGAAGATCCCCTGAAGAAGGGTATGGCAACCCACTTCAGTATGCTCGCCTAGAGAATTCCACGGATAGAGGCCCCTGAATTCATAGGGTCACAGAGAGCTGGCCATGACTGATCCACTTTCACTTTCACAGGTGAGCAAAGAAAAAAGACATGAATACAGGTGGGAGCAGCACACTCGAGTGCTGCATGAAGATGCTCTGACAGCCTGCATGCCAGAGACGGTCCCTCCCAGGCTCTGCTGAGCGGCTCTGTGCTGCTGGCACAGACCTTCAGTACTCAGCCAGGCAGTTTCCACTCCTCCTCAGCCTTCACTTCCTGCGTGCCCAAAGCCTCAAGTTCAGCCAGAGGTGAGAGGTTAGGGCCTCCTTGGGTCTTTCCTGAGCATAGCCCTGGGAATATGCACAGATCTAACTAAGAGCACAGGTTTTCTCAGGTGGTTCAGATGGTAAAGAATCCACCTGCAAAGTTGGAATCATGGGTTGGATCTTTGGGTTGGGAAGATCCTCTGGAGAAGAGAACGGCAACCCACTCCAGTATTCCTGCCTGGAGAATCCCATGGACAGAGAAGCCTGGTGGACAGAGGACCCCATAGTTCATAGGGTCAAAGAGAGTCAGACATGACTTAACAGCTGAGCAGGAGCACCAAGTGTGAACACAGTCTTCCAGATTCCCAGTAACATACATGAGCTTTTTACAGCTCCCTATGGATACCGTCTTCCCCAAGTTTTCGTTTTTAAACTTCCTGGTTAGCCCATTGTTTGTTCAGCTGCTACCCTCTGCCTCAAGCCACCTTTGTGATTTTGGAATGAAAGCGCTTGGAAGACTTTAAAAAATTTTTTTGGCAGCACTGGGTCTCCGCTGCTGCACGTGGGCTTTCTTAAGTGGCAGTGAGCAAGGGCTACGCTTCACTGTGGTTCGCAGGCTTTTCTTGTTGCAGAGCACAGGCTCTAAGAGTGTGGGCTTCGTTAGTTGTGGCCCATGGGCTTAGTGGCCCCATAGCACGTGGAATTTCCCGGGGTATGAACCCACATCCCCTGCATTGGCAGGGGGATTCTGAACCTCTAGACCACCAGGGAAGTTCCTGGAAGACTGTAAGACCAACTAGATTTGGCCTCTGTGGGAAGAGAGCTCAGTCCTAGGAGAGGTAATGATTTTTTAAGGAGATACTTAAAAAACTTAACATGGGGAGACTTAAAATCAAGTGGATATAAATAAAGTCTCTTTTCAATTAGGCTTATAAGTTGTGTTTGCATGTGCATGCTCAGTCATGTCTGACTCTTCAGCCCCATGGACTGTAGCCCGCCAGGCTCTTCTGTCCATGGGGTTCTCCAGGCAAGCATACTGGAGTAGGTTGCCATGCCCTCCTCCAGGGGATCTGCTCGACCCAGGTATAGAACCCATGTCTCCTGAGTCTCACAATGGTAGGTGGATTCTTTACCACTGAGCCACCTGGGAAGCCCTTTTAGTTCTGTTATGAATAGCTATATATTGAGGAGAACATGATTTATGGAAAAATTATACCTTCATCAGAAGATCAGGACATGCATGTTCCAATAAGTTCAGAAGGCCTACCCTGAGACACCGCCTCTCACAGGGCACTGTCCCATCAACAATAACCAAATCTAATATGCAAACACACCTGTCTCCCTGTTCATAATGGACTGAACCAGAGAAGGCTACTGGAGTCAAAGGAAGCTAGCATGCCAGCTGACCAGCGACCTGACACCTGGAGACAAATGATGAGCAGGTATAACTGAAAGTTTAAAGAAAACAGAAAAAAAATGATGAACCACTGGGTCAAACGCTGCAGTTCTGTCTGAAGATACAGACATATGGTTATGGATACCCAGGGAAGTCCAGTCTCTAGGAAACATTTCAGGCAGTTTAATACCAAAATAAATGAACTTAAGCACCTGCAGATTGGGACCTCCCTGGCAGCCCAGGGGTCAAGACGTAGCCTTCCAATGCAGGGCATAGGAGCCTGATTCCTAGTCAGTGAGGTAAGATCCCACATGCCTCATGGCAAAAAAAAAAACAAAAAAAAACCCCCACAAAACATAAAAACAACATAAAACAGAAGCAATACTGTAACAAATTCAATAAAGACTTTCAAAATGATCCACATTAAAAAAAAAAAGCTTTAAAAACGAAGAAACACCTTCAGACTTAGCACAGTAGGGCTGTAGCTTAATTTGCTTTTGTGTGCTTAGCTGCTCAGTCCTGTCCGACTCTCTGCGACCCCATGGACTGCAGCCCGCCAGGCTCCTCTGTCCATGGGCGTGTCCAAGCAAGATTACTCAAGTGGGTTGCCATGTCTTCCTCCAGGGGATCTTCCCAACTCAGGGATCAAACACAGATCTCCCACATTTCAGGCGGATTCTTTACCATCTGAAAATGTGCTTTTAGTGAATCACGATTTCTATCTTTGCTCTACATTTCACTTTTCTTTCTTTTTCTTAGGGTATGTGTTTCTTTCTAATACACTAGAATTAATATTGTGTATGTGACTGTGTCCACACAAGCCGCTTTTGACGTGCGCAGTACTGGAGCTAACCAACCATGGGGTTGTGTGCTTGGTGGAGACGTAGGCTTGTGAGTGGAGAGGTCAATCAGCCATGGCAAAGTGGTTATGAAAAGCCAGTCTTCGAGGAATAACTTCCCTCTCCAATATTAAAGATGCATAAATTATCCAATCCCATTAGAAGAGGGTTTTACAGAAAAGTATTCAAAGTCATCTTCATTTGGAAAACAGCCAAAGACAAAAGAGCTAATCAACCAAATTTAGGGCTGAGAAAGTTTCCTCTTCATTTAACACATTCCATGTTCCTATTTGTTGATAAAGTGTGTTCACCTCACACATCTACATGGTACTGATGCTTAAAAACACAGCAGCTGTTACTAGTTTTGAAAGAGTCTATTTGTGGTCCACCCATAAAATTTCTCCTCCGTCTGAGGAAAAGCGTCCCACAGATATCTTCAAAGGAAGGGACTAGCTGTTTTTATATACCAAGTGAGGTAAACCAGAAAACCTGGGAATCTCAGTGATCATAGGGTCAGATATCATAGGTACAATTTGAAGCAACAATATACCTACTGAGATCACAGTACAAATCAAATGTAGTTTCAGATTTTCCAAATAAAAATTTTTTTAAATACTCAATTTTCAAAGTTTGCCCTTAATTGTTCAGGAAAGATATTTACTTTCTGTGCTTTTATCCCCCTGGGTTGAGGACACATAGCATCAACGTATAATACTTAATTTGCTGAGAGTAGGTATAAAAATTTTGGACAGCTGGACTGAAAAGGCCCTCCGCAGCCATCCAGATGGTTGCTCTGCCTCTCTGCTCTAAGGAAGAACCTCTCCCTGGTTCTGACACAGTGCCTACTATCTATTTCCAGTGGCACTGCCTCAAACAGCATCTTTTGACCACATTCAGGCCAGTAGTTGATCTGTTAAAATTGTAACTCCCTTTACATTTACTCATTTCTTTTCAATTCTGTATAATTTCTTTGTATCTTACACACAGACCCATCTTAAACAATCCCTTGCTTTAACATCTCACTCAAGACTTGGAGCCTGTAATAATTTCCTTTAAATTCGGATCGTTTCCAATTTCCTTTCCTTCTTTTAAATGAATCCACCTTCTCTCTTCACTTTTTTTCTTCATTTACTCTCTCTTTCTAGTCTTAGGTTCGTGGCTGTTAGCACAACCTAAAGGCTTTGTGTTGTTCAGTCGCTCAGTCGTGTCGGATGCCTTGCATCCCCACGGACTGCAGCATGCCAGGCTTCCTTGTCCGTCACTATCTCCCAGAGTTTGCTCAAATTCTCATCCATTGATGACTTCCAAAGTCTTATCTCAAGTCCAGATCTCTCCCCTAAACACCAGATGTGTATATTCAACTGCCGACTCTTTGTATGTCTATTAGCATGCCAAATGTAAGATGTTTAAAAGTGAACTTCTGATTTTCCCCCCAAACCTGTTCCCTGCCCCAATAGGGTGGCCAAAAGGAGAGCGAGGAAGACACCTGGGCGAATCTCAAAGTGAGAGGACCTACCATTGCTCCCTCCTTAGGTACTGGGGCATGGAAAAGCTCTGAAAACCTTCCCACAATTTAAGGTAAATAGAACAGAGTTGAGAGTAGAGAGCCAAGTGCCTGCTGGGGACAGCCATGATCAAGGGCACGGGGACCCTTTTAGCAGAAGCTCCGAGAGAAGATAAGAATGGTCTTGGGGAAACAGCAGAGCCAGTGGAAGTCAAGATGCAGAGATGACCCAGTCAACACAGAGAGCTGGTCCTGCCCTGGAAGCAGTTACTAGGTACCACTTGCACCAAGAGAACAGACCACGGATGACACAGTTCAGCTATGGAAAAACAAAGAAAAATATGACTCTCTTCATGGCCAAGTTGGGACTGTAAATGCAAACCCACTAAATATATAAAGAGAACATAAAACACATGAGGTTGTTGGGTGAATCTGTCTCTGTAAACATGAATGTTTACATAAATTACATATTTAAAATATGTATGTTACTAAACAAAGGCTCATCGGCCACAAGAGGACACAGGCAAGTTTCCATTCTAAGTTTCAAGGAAAAAAACACACAAAAGAGCATATTTTTGAGACACTGCATAACTGCGCTTTGTACTTCCAGGTAGCAATTGGTGGCCACATGCACATAAAGCCGAAGTCTATTTCTGTTAGCAAATTGTATTGCTGCGCTCAAAGGCAATCATTAGTAAGTTCCATACATCCAGCAATCTAAGCAACCACCAGAAATAACCGTAGCCCTCTAAGCCACAATGCTCCCCAAAGTTATCGACAGTCTGTACATATGACAGACACCTACACAGGCTGCTTTCTTTGTTACCATCCTAAAGTGATTTTTTTTCCTAGCACATATATCAAGTGGAGAACACCCATAGTCTATTGCCAACTGCAATGGAGCATTGTCATTTTCTCCTCTGTTACTGCCTATGGAAGTTTCAAGTGAAAATGACTGTAATTATGGAGGGAGGGACAGCAAGTTCACCTCCCCTGGGGGTAAGTGGAATCAAAACCCTTTCCTTTATAATATATCCATAAATATTTTGCTTTACCATCCATTACTCTTTGCATTCTGAAAATAAGAGGCATAGTCTTATAATCAGCTTTCATCATTCAAAGAAATTAGACTTTACAATGTATAAGGAATACTGGACTTCAGGGTCAATTTTTCTGTTTCAAATTCTTTTCAGCTTGGAATAAAGAATGTAAATTTTCTAAAAACAGGATTAACAAAAAGTTAAGAATCACAAAAATATGACTCTTGACACAAAAACAGAAATATACATCAATGGGACAAGACAGAGAGCCCAGAGATATATCCATGCACCTGTGGTCACCTCATCTTTGACCAAAGAGACAAGAAGGATGATGCAATGGACAAAAGACAGCCTCTTCAATAATTGGTGCTGGGAAAACTGGACAGCTATGGGTAAAAGAATGAAATGAGAACACTTCCTAACACCACGCACAAAATAAACTCAAAATGGGTTAATACTTAAATGTAAGGCTAAAAACTATAAAATCCTTAGAGGAAAACATAGAACACTCTGACATAAACTGCAGCAGACTCTTTTCAACTCATCTCTTAGAGCAATGAAAATAAAAACAAAAATAAACAAATGGAACCTAATTAAGCTAAAAGCTTTTGCATAGCAAAGGAAACACACACAGGATGAAAAGACAACCTTCAGAATGGGACAAAATGTTTGCAAAAATACAATTCTCAGGTCCTGTGTGTGTGTGTATCTGTGTGTGTGTGCACACATCATGCACTTAGTTGCTCAGTTGTGTCTGACTCTGCGACCCTTTGGACTGTAGTCCGCCAGGCTCCTCTGTTTATGGGATTCTCCAGGCAAGAATACTGGAGTGGGTTGCCATTTCCTCCTCCAAAGGATCTTCCCAACCCAGGGATCGAACCCATGTCTCCTGTGTCTCCTGCATTGGCAAGTGGATTCTTTACCACTGAGCCACCTGGGAAGACTATATATATATATGGCTTACATATTCCACTCAGATTCAAACTATCCATTTGATTTATGACCATGTTATTGGCTGAAAATATAATTGATGCATGAAGAGGCTGAATGACTGTCAGCAGAGGAAGAGTGGGCTGCTTCAATTTAGGGGCTAGAAAGAAGGTGGCCAGACACTGTTCAGCATTTCACATTTTCTCTGCAAACAGTTAATCCTTATAAAACATAAATCACAGGGAATTTAATTTTCATGAAATACTAACCATAAATAATCCCCATCTGTCCCACTGGGACAAAGGAATCAGCTTTCCAATTTATTGCACACAATCCTATGCAGAAAGGAAATTCCTATGCACGTGACCCTGGGGGTGTTAGAAGAAAACTATAATTTGTGGCAAATCAAATCAGATGACAGAGTCCCTAATCAACAGAGGGCAATATATTTATTAGGCAAAGAGACTAATTTCAGAATGCAAAACAGAATGACGCTTGGCTAACCTTTCATTATGTATTGCTCCTTTTTACAGTTCAAACTCAACGTTGTTTCCACGGAGTCAAAGGCCTTCAAATTCCATAATTCAGTATGGACAACCATGACAAGCACTAATGAATCGAGCATGCCAGCTACCGTTCTGCTTGTGATGGCTCACTGGTTATTTTAAATGTTGAGGTTTAAACAGTGTGAAGGATTTCTCAAGGGTAAAACAGTAGATAGAAACGTGCAGACTACCATGGGACCCTCCTCCTTTTGCTGTCAGGAAATTGGTTTCATGATCAGCTCAGAGGTAAACAGAATACATTACGTGTGCTCTGAAACATGCAACATGCAACGTGTCACGTTATGAAAAATAAATGGTGTCAGCATGTCATTGGATGTCCAGGGAGCATCAGAACATCTGGGATCAGTGAAGCATGCTTTCTAATAAAGTAAAGACATGCTGGTTTAAGCAGGAAATGAGAGGGAAACAACTGGTAACTTGTAGGTGCGCTGTTTCCAATTAATATAGAAGCAAATGAAGGCAGGCTGCCCTTGCAAGTACAACGGCCCAGTTCACAATCTGCCTTCCAGGGAAGGCAGTGTAGGAGGCTGTGCTCCCTCAGAGACCTGGAAAATACCATCGAAACAGGGGAGAGGCGAAAAAAAAAAATTAACATCTAATTTCAGGCCTCAGAGCTGATCAGAAGGTATATAAAAGACAGCTGCAATTTCAACATCGGGATATACACAGAGGGGAGTTTCAGAAGTTTATGTAGGTATTTGAGCCACAGAATGAAAGTGGAAAGAGCAGTATCATTTCTTTGAATGCAGTACCGAGCCAATCATCTTCTCGGAAGGTTCAGATAATTCATCATCCTGACCTTCTCTGGGAGACAATCAATACGCTATTCCCATCCTAACCATTCACACCGAACTATATCTTATTTCCTAAGGAAATGGAAGACGTTTACCACAGTACTAAAGGCCTGATATTTCTGATTACCAAGCCTTTCCACTCACATATGAAAGCTATAGCTAGCCAGGCAACAGAACAAAAACTGGAGGTTCATTTTTAAAATTGTATTTATTTATTTATTCGGCCACCTTGTGCAGCATGCAGGATCTTAGTTCCCTGATCAGCAGTGGAACCCGTGTCCTCTGCCTGGGAAGCTCAGAGTCTCAACCACTGGGCCATGAGGAAAGTCCCAAATTGGAGCTTTAAAGGCAAATAAATTAAAATGTGAGGGTAAAACCAATATATAAAACATTTAGCATCACATAAGACTCTGGAAACTCTTGAGAGTCANCTAAGGAAATGGAAGACGTTTACCACAGTACTAAAGGCCTGATATTTCTGATTACCAAGCCTTTCCACTCACATATGAAAGTTATAGCTAGCCAGGCAACAGACCAAAAACTGGAGCTTCATTTTTAAAACTGTATTTATTTATTTATTTGGCCACCTTGTGCAGCATGCAGGATCTCAGTTCCCTGATCAGTAGTGGAACCCGTGTCCTCTGCATGGGAAGCTCAGAGTCTCAACCACTGGGCCATGAGGAAAGTCCCAAATCGGAGCTTTAAAGGCAAATAAATTAAAATGTGAGGGTAAAACCAATATATAAAACATTTAGCATCACAGAAGACTCTGGAAACTCTTGAGAGTCATTAGACAGAAAGGAGATCAAACCAGTCAATCCTAAAGGAAATGAACCCTGAATATTCATTGGAAGGACTGATGCTAAAGCTCCAATACTTCTTCGGCCACCTGACGCAAAGGGCTGCCACCCGATGCAAAGAGCTGCCACCTGATGCAAAGACCCTGATGGTGGGAAAGACTGACAGCAAAAGAAGCGGGCAGCAGAAGATGAGACAGTTGGAAGGCATCACTGATTCAATGGACAAGAACTTGGGCAAACTCCAGTAGATAGTGAAGGACAGGGAGGCCTGGTATGCTGCAATCCATGGGGATCGCAGAGTTGGACACAATTTGGTGACTGAACAACAACAATAAGACTTTGGAATGTTAATTTATTTCCTTCAGATCATTAACATTTAGGCCTAAAGAGAAAACAAAATAAACTTGACAACTGAAGCAAGTGACTCAGCTACTTACATGTCCTGGGACTCGAACGTACCAAGGAACATCATCCCTCTTGATCTCTTCGTGAACAGACAAAAGCGTACAGTAGAAGGGCTGCCTCCAAGGAGTAAAAATGGAGTATCCAGATATTTTAACACAGTCTCTGTTCAGTTGCTCAGTCATGTCCGACTCTTTGCAGCCTCAATGGAGCCTGCCAGGCTCCAGTGCCCATGGGATTTCCCAGGCAAGAATCCTGGAGCGGGTTGCTTTTTCCTTCTCCATGAACACAGTTTACCAAACATCAATAAAGAAAAGAAAGATAGGTCATGGGGGAAAATCTACCATAAAAACGGAACAGGTACAATGAGTTTGTAAACAACACAGACAGATCCCAGATCAAACAAAGAGCTGCCCAGAAGGGTGCCTGACACACAGTAGGCACACGTTCAGTGGACGGTAGAGGGAAGAATGAATGAAAGGATGAGGATGAGGACGTATGGAAAATGTGATTGGACGATTTTTACAATCTTCCTGAAGACTGGGGCAGCAGTTGCAGGCCCAGAGCAGAATTTCAAACAAGGCCCCTTGTTTCAAAATTATTAAAAATTCCAAGATGGTGACAACAGGACACAAGGCTCTGTGTGGCTGCTCAGCTGTTCAGCCCGCAGCTGGCCCTGCCCCTGTCACGGCACCCCAAGCTGCTCCCGGGCACCCCAGTGCTTTCAGGCCTCTGTCTTGCCTCAGGTTCCAAACACACACAAGGGCTTTGATCCTAATGTGTTCCTTTATGTTTGGCCCTTAAATCTCTCACTTAATAGAGCAATCATGTCTCCACTTCATATCCTGTTCACAGCTCACCGACCCTAAAGCGGTGTTAACCCATCTCAAAACTTCAGTACCCTTCAGTCCCCAAACCCAATGGACGCTTTCTAGTCCTTATGCACANATGGGGGAAAATCTACCATAAAAACGGAACAGGTACAATGAGTTTGTAAACAACACAGACAGATCCCAGATCAAACAAAGAGCTGCCCAGAAGGGTGCCTGGCACACAGTAGGCACACGTTCAGTGGACGGTAGAGGGAAGAATGAATGAAAGGATGAGGATGAGGACGTGTGGAAAATGTGATTGGACGATTTTTACAATCTTCCTGAAGACTGGGGCAGCAGTTGCAGGCCCAGAGCAGAATTTCAAACAAGGCCCCTTGTTTCAAAATTATTAAAAATTCCAAGATGGTGACAACAGGACACAAGGCTCTGTGTGGCTGCTCAGCTGTTCAGCCCGCAGCTGGCCCTGCCCCTGTCACGGCACCCCAAGCTGCTCCCGGGCACCCCAGTGCTTTCAGGCCTCTGTCTTGCCTCAGGTTCCAAACACACACAAGGGCTTTGATCCTAATGTGCTCCTTTATGTTTGGCCCTTAAATCTCTCACGTTGCCTTCTGGCCCCAGAATAGAGCAATCATGTCTCCACTTCATATCCTGTTCACAGCTCACCGACCCTAAAGCGGTGTTAACCCACCTCAAAACTTCAGTACCCTTCAGTCCCCAAACCCAATGGACGCTTTCTAGTCCTTATGCACATTCATCTGCTCATCATACATTCATCCCTTGATTAAAATTAATTTTTACTGGAATATAGGTGCTTTACAAGGTTGTGTTAATTTCTAAGGCACCACAAAATGAATCAGCCATATATGCATGATATTGTTGCTGTTACGGTTCGGTCATTAAGTCCTGTCTGACTCTTTGCAACCCCATGGACTGCAGCACACCAGACTCCTCTGTCCTTCACTATTTCTCAGAGTTTGCTCAAACACATGTCCATTGAATCAGAGATGCTATCCAACCATCTCATCCTCTGTTAACCTCTTCTCTTCCTGCCCTCAATCTTTCTCAGGATCAGAGTCTTTTCCAATGAGTTGGCTTTTCACATCAGGTGGCCAAAGAATTGGAGCTTCAGCATCAGTCCTTCCAATGAATATTCAGGGTTGATTTCCTTTACGATTGACTGGTTTGATCTCCTTGTAGTCCAAGGGACTCTCAAGAGTCATCTCCAGCACAATTCAAAAGAATCCATTCTTCAGTGATCAGCCTTCTTTATGGTTCAACTCTCACATCCGTATTGGAAAAACCATAGCTTTGACTATACGGACCCTTGTCAGTGAAGTGATTTCCCTGCTTTTAAATATACTGTCTAGGTCTGTCATAGCTTTTCCTCTGAGAACAAGTGTCTTTTAATTTCATGGCTGCAGTTATCATCTACAGTGATTTTGGAACTCAAGAAAATAAAATCTGTCACTGCTTCCTCCTTTTTTCCTTCTATTTTCCATGATCTTGGTTTTTTAATGTTGAATTTCAAGCCAGTATTTTCACTCTACATATAAACAGATACTTAGGAGGGGCTGCAATGACCCCGATTTTATGCTAGCTACTTTCCAGTGTTTACAGTGGTCAACAACCCCCACCCCTCTCACACACACATACACGAGCAACCTCACCTTGACTTCTAGGAAGTTCTGATCTCCCAAGCGTCTTCCTCCCTGTCAGCAGCCCCCTGACTCTCTGTGCTGATTTTCTCCACCCTAAGTGGCGTTGTCACCCTGAGTATTTAGCCCAGGCCCCCCTCCTAGGCAGGCTTGGACTGTCTCAGGACTGTGTCCTCCACTCATACAAGGATGGTTTCTAAACTGACGTATTTACCTTGAACTCAAGCCAAGGTTGGAGAAGGTGATGGCACCCCACTCTGGTACTCTTGCCTGGAAAATCCCATGGACGAGCCTGGTGGGCAGCAGTCCATGGGGTCGTGAAGAGTCGGACACGACTGAGCGACTTCACTTTCACTTTTCCCTTTCATGCACTGGAGAAGGAAATGGCAACCCACTCCAGTGTTCTTGCCTGGAGAATCCCAGGGACGGGGGAGCCTGGTGGGCTGCCATCTCTGGGGTCGCACAGAGTCAGACATGACTCAAGTGACTTAGCAGTAGCAGCAGCAGCAGCAGCAGCAGCAGCAGCACGCCAATGTTTTCTGCTTGTATATCTCACCTGCTGTATATAGACCACACAGAGCTCACACCCAACCCACCCAGATCTGAACTGGCGAACACTACTTCCCTCTTCTTCGGCTTTGTACACACCTTAACCTGACTGTGTGTGCTTGTCTGGGCCTCTGCACTAGCCCAGAAATGTCCCTAATACAGTGCCTGGAAGTTGGCAGATACTCAAATTTTTGTTGAAACAAACAATCCCCTTGCCTAAGATTCCTTTTGTAATTTTATCTCCTTGAATGATTTCAAGCTTCAGCGTGCAATTGAATCTTATTATAATAAATTAGAATGCTCAATTCAGTCAGAGCCAAGAATCTCACATTGAAGAAGACACTGAACTGGACATTGCCAACATTTAATTCCCCATGAAAAATTAGGTCTGACTAATCCTTTAATTCATTACACCATTTTATTCAGTTTATTAAATGCTTTGACTTGCTAGGTGACTTTTTTCTCTAAACAGGCCAAAGAGCATTTGCATGGACAAGAGGAAATCCTTGATGTATTAAACCCTAGATAACTAGAATCATAAATCACTTTGATCTTGCTGCAACCAAGCACTCTCAGGAGGAGAGGAGACAGAGCATGTTTGAAGGGCAACGATCTTACAGAGGGGCTTCCCAGGTGGCTCAGTGGTAAGGAACCCACCTGCCGATGCAGGAGATGCAGGTTCTGTCCCTGGGTCAGGAAGATCCCCTGGAAAAGGAAATGGCAACCCACTCCAGCATTTTTGCCTGGAAAATCCCATGGACAGAGAAGCCTGGAGGCCTACAGTCTAAGTGGTCACAAAGAGTCAGACATGACTTAGCAACTGAGGAGGCATGCAAGATTCTACAGGGCATCAGGTTCAGCACCTATACTTTAGAAACGACAGGGCTGAAGCTCAGTTAAGTGCAGCGGCCCAGCCATGTCACACGGGAAGTCACCGACAGAGCTGTCATGGGATTCTGGACACAGATTCCTACTAGTGGGTCCTGTTTCCATGCCACCACAGTCATCCATGGTCTCCAAACTCATGGCAAAGACTGCTGGCTATTCCCCTACGTGCATTTCTCCTTTCATTTTACTAACGGAACCCCATAATTCTGGTGGAATATGCGGCCACCTGGAAGAAAAAAAGACACTCCCTAGCTGTCTATGGGGTCCCACAGAGTCAGACACGACTGAGGCGACTTAGCAGCAGCAGCAGCAGCCTCACTTGTAGCTATGAAGGACCAAGTAACTAAGCTCTGATGCGTGAAATATAAGCAGAACTGTAGACTGCATCTTTTAGAATTTGCTTTGAAAAGAATGGGACTAGCTGAGGTTTGGCTCCTCTTCTTTCCTCCTGACTGGAATACTGACATAATGACTGGATTTCAAGCAGCCATTTTGGGCCATGATGTTCACTGAACTGAAGATGGCAGAGCAATATATAGCGTTTGACTCCCTAACATCTATTAATAACAAGCCCTCCAGATTCCATTAACATGACAGAAAAAATAATTTTGCCCCATCTAAGCTGTAATTATTTTGGATTTTTCTATCATCTTGCAGATAAATGTAATCCTGACTGATAACCTTTCTGCTCTTTCTTCCATTTGACTCCCTGTACTTCCAGATCTCAGCTCCACTATTGTGAATATCTGGTCTATTCCATCTTCCTCATGACTCAAAGCAACTCCATATGTTCCCCATCCCACCCTTCAAGTCTCATCACTGCTCACTTATAAGAGGAAGTTCTCAAACAGATCACATTTCAGCCCAATTATCTGTGCTTTCTATGTCAATAAGATTTTTATTCATTCAACCAGGATTTAATTGTACTTGAAGGAAATGTCAACCTACTGAAGAAGGAAATGACAACCTACTCTGGTATTCTCGCCTGGAGAATCCCATGGACAGAGGAGCCTGGTGGGCTGCAGTCCATGGGATTGCAGAGTCGGACATGACTGAAGCGACTGATTACACGTGCATGCACAATATCTATAAGCCCACTCCCAGGTGGCACTAGGAGTAAAGAAGCTGCCTGACAATGAAGGAGATGCAAGAGACATGGGTTCAATCCCTGGGTGGGGAAGATCTCCTGGAGGAGGGCACAGCAAGCCACTCCAGTTCTTGCCTGGAGAATCCCATGGAGAGGAACCTGGTGGGCTACGGTCCATGGAGTTGCCAAGAGTCAGACACGACTGAAGCGACTTTGCACAGCACAGATGTTTTATAAGGTAAAGGAATGTACAATGAAACACTGGAGAAAGGTTTTTGCCTAGAACCCAAATAAAGAGANTACGGTCCATGGAGTTGCCAAGAGTCAGACACGACTGAAGCGACTTTGCACAGCACAGATGTTTTATAAGGTAAAGGAATGTACAATGAAACACTGGAGAAAGGTTTTTGCCTGGAACCCAAATAAAGAGAGATTCTTGTTAGCTCTACGTTACCCCAAAATTTAATTCACTAGAACCCTCCCCTCCCCACTCACCAAGTCTTCTGGCTAAACGAAGAGTCTGTGTTTACAAATTTCCTTGTAAGACTATGCGCCACCATCCAGTTTACAGAGAAGAGGAAACTGGAGAAGGTAGAGCAAATTTCTTAAAGTCAAATGCCAGTGAGCGAACATTTTATTTCCTGATGCAAAGACTAGTGTGATAGAGAGCCTTTCTTTCTCAGTGCAAGCCTGGGACCCCTGTCACATTTTAGAAAAAAGCGCCCCCCCCAAAAAAAGGCAACACAAGACACACACTTAATGGGAAAGAGACCCTCACTATCTGAGGCGGGAGGACCAATGGGGTACCATAGCATTTCTCCAAGCTGCCTATCAGCCCCTATACGAGGTGTGAGCCTCACCCAGGCCATCAGGACCTAAGAGCAGACACCCTGCCCCATGTGGGGGGCCTCAGGGTGGAGCGGCAGTAAGGAAACCAGATNAAAAAGCAACACAAGACACACACTTAATGGGAAAGAGACCCTCACTATCTGAGGCTGGAGGACCAATGGGGTACCATAGCATTTCTCCAAGCTGCCTATCAGCCCCTATATGAGGTGTGAGCCTCACCCAGGCCATCAGGACCTAAGAGCAGACACCCTGCCCCATGTGGGAGGCCTCAGGGTGGAGCGGCAGTAAGGAAACCAGATAGGTGGGTGCTCCACTGGAGACACACTCATGTTAGCGTCTGCATCCAGTTTTACAGCACACAGGCATTTCTGCTCTTTTATATTAACNTTGGAAAAGACCCTGATTCTGGGAAAGCTTGAAGGCAGGAGGAAAAGGGGACAACAGAGGACGAGATGGTTGGATGGGATAATGACTCAGTGGACGTGAGTTTGAGCAAATTCCAGAAGATAGTGAAGGACAGGGGAGCCTGGCGTGCTGCAGTTCACAGGATCACAAAGAGCTGGAAACGGCTTAGTGACTGAACCACATTCAGACAATGTTCAGGATAAACTCTCCTTTACATTTTCTGGGACTCAGTAAGTTGTCTTGTTTTCAAAGTTTAATCATCAATATTGTTGCTGTTGTTTGGTGGTGGCTAAGTTGCTAATCTCAAAAGAGATTCTCTGCAACATTGTCTACTTATCAAAAAAACAAAACCTCTATCTGAAATACAGCAAGGGCTTTAAACGAAATTTCCTGGGCTTCCCTAGCGGTCTGTGGCTGTTCAGTCTCTCATTCACGCCCACCTCTTTGTGACCCCATGGACTGCAGCACGCTAGGCGTCCCCGTCTTCACCATCTTCCCAAATTTGCTCAAACTCATGTCCATTGAGTCAGTGATGCCATCCAACCATCTCATCCTTTGTCATCCTCTTCTCCTCCTGTCCTTGGTCTTTCCCCACATCAGAGTCTTTTCCAGTGAGTCCATTCTTCGTATCCCCAATGGTCTAGTGGTTAAGAAACCTCCTGTCAATGCAAGGTACATGGGTTTGATCTCTGGGCAGGAAAGATCCCACAATGCTGCAGGGCAACAGAACCCCATGAGCCATGACTACTGAGCCCATGCACCTTAGGGAAGGTAATCACACCTGGCTTCACTTGCTCTGAAAGAAGAGAAGCCACTGCAGTGAGAAGCCTGTACACACAACCAGAGTAGTCCCCATTTGCTGCAAGCAGAGAAAGCCCTCGAGGAGCAAAGAAGACCCCGCACAGCCAAAAATGAAAGAGCTTTAAATTTTTTAAATAAAAAAATTTATTTATGTCAAATAAAAGAGCCATTTGTTGAAAATCTGGAACCCAAATTTGGAATCTCAACTGTAATATATATTCTTACTTGGGTCTCTTCCTTTGCCATATTTTCTCTTTGCTATCAAAATCTGTTATCCTTGTAGGACCAATAAACAAATTCATAAGAGTTAAAGTGAAAAAAATTAACAATAAAAGAACCTGATGAAAAGGACTGATCTCACATAGAGTGTCATCTCTTCCTTCCAAACTGTTTATTAAGGCATCAGGGTGGACAGAAGGGATATCATGATAAGCAAAACCTGGCTAAATCCCAGCTCTGAAGCAATTCATAGGCCATACAAGGTTGAGAGAGATTATTGAACAACCTTAAAGGAAACTGTGAAAGTGCAGCTCTGATAAGAACTATGAAAGAGAGGAACATGAAAGGGGGTACTGTGTGCATGGCTGGGTGGAGGGAGTGTGGGTTAATCTGGCCAAGAAGTTCAGGACAGGCTCCTCTGAAGATGAGATGCTATGACTGAGATCTCTACTTAGTGTGAAAAAGAAAGGGAAGGACAGGCCTGGGGTGGGTGCAGAACGTGCAAAGGTCCCAGAGCAGCAGGACGCATGCAAGCACCTGAAGGATGGTCAGGGCTGCCCAGGAAAGGAATGAGGTCAGTGTGAGTGTGACGAAACCAGAGAGGGGGCGGCGGAGCTCACAGCATCTTGCACCTCCTGCTCAAAAGTGTAGACTTTACCCTAAAAGCCACGGTGAATCCGAGACTCGAGCTTCTCAACATTTTCCTGATGACAGAGGAATTAATCCCTGTTCCTAAAGTTAAACCTTTAAGAATATGTTCAGTATTTCATAGTGATACACTTCTATTTTTTAGTAGTATTTTAATTTATTTATTCATTAATTGGTGGCTCAGTGGTAAAGAATCCGCCTGCCAGTGCAGGAGATGCAGGAGACTCAGGTTCAATCCCTGGGTCAAGAAGATTCCCCTGGAGAAAGAAAGAGTAACCCACTTCAGTATTCTTGCCAGGAGAATCCCATGGCCAGAGGAGCCTTGAGGGCTATAGTCCATGGGTTCACAGAGTCGGAGATGACTGAGCACAGCACATTCTTTAATTGGCCATGATGAGGGAGCATGTGGAATTTCAGTTCCTGGACCAGTAATCAAACTTGCACCCTCTGCATTGGAAGCGTGGAGTCTTAACCACTGAACCACCAGGGAAGTCCCACATAATGATACATTTCTGTCTTAACTGAAATTTCTTTTCCAAAATTTCAATGTTTAAGTAAAAAAAAAATATCATTAATTTTTTCATTTATGACTAATAATAGAGCAGCTGATTTTATTTTTACTTAAGGTAGACAAAAATTATTTCCTCATACCAATACNACTATGAAAGAGAGGAACATGAAAGGGGGTACTGTGTGCATGGCTGGGTGGAGGGAGTGTGGGTTAATCTGGCCAAGAAGTTCAGGACAGGCTCCTCTGAAGATGAGATGCTATGACTGAGATCTCTACTTAGTGTGAAAAAGAAAGGGAAGGACAGGCCTGGGGTGGGTGCAGAATGTGCAAAGGTCCCAGAGCAGCAGGACGCATGCAAGCACCTGAAGGATGGTCAGGGCTGCCCAGGAAAGGAATGAGGTCAGTGTGAGTGTGACGAAACCAGAGAGGGGGCGGCGGAGCTCACAGCATCTTGCACCTCCTGCTCAAAAGTGTAGACTTTACCCTAAAAGCCACGGTGAATCCGAGACTCGAGCTTCTCAACATTTTCCTGATGACAGAGGAATTAATCCCTGTTCCTAAAGTTAAACCTTTAAGAATATGTTCAGTATTTCATAGTGATACATTTCTATTTTTTAGTAGTATTTTTATTTATTTATTCATTAATTGGTGGCTCAGTGGTAAAGAATCCACCTGCCAGTGCAGGAGATGCAGGAGACTCAGGTTCAATCCCTGGGTCAAGAAGATTCCCCTGGAGAAAGAAAGAGTAACCCACTTCAGTATTCTTGCCAGGAGAATCCCATGGCCAGAGGAGCCTTGAGGGCTATAGTCCATGGGTTCACAGAGTCGGAGATGACTGAGCACAGCACATTCTTTAATTGGCCATGATGAGGGAGCATGTGGAATTTCAGTTCCTGGACCAGTAATCAAACTTGCACCCTCTGCATTGGAAGCGTGGAGTCTTAACCACTGAACCACCAGGGAAGTCCCACATAATGATACATTTCTGTCTTAACTGAAATTTCTTTTCCAAAATTTCAATGTTTAAGTAAAAAAAAAATATCATTAATTTTTTCATTTATGACTAATAATAGAGCAGCTGATTTTATTTTTACTTAAGGTAGACAAAAATTATTTCCTCATACCAATACATAATTACATGTGGTGTCAGGATTTTCTCAGAAAATGTTTTTCACGAGAGCCCTCTTTTTGTAAAATATTCTGTAAAAGGATCTTATCTGTAGTCTTTTTTCTCTTTGTGGATTCCCACTCCAGTGCAAAAAATGCTGTGAATTAAATTCACATATCTGTTATCCCAAGACAAAGGATGGTAATACCTCAAACCATATGACATGATAGACAGGCTTTTCTCCAAGAACCCTGTCAATAACCAATTTTAAAGAGATCATCTTTGTGCGCCCAGGTGGTTTATAATCACTGAAATCATTAAGATTTACGTAAGGCACCTGTCTTTTCACAGAGCTCATTAGCCTAAATCGCTGTCAAAAATGTAAGCTCAATGCCCAGGGAAGCTAAATTTAGGACAGAAATAAGGTTGCAAACAGAGTGAGCAGACGGAAGAAATGCCACCAGATGAAACAATGCTGCATGGAGCCGGGAAGGCAAAGGAAGAGGGACGTTTCAGTCCATTGCCAGCACAGGGTCACTTCCAGGCTGGATCCATCGCGGGCACAGGGTCACTTTCGGTCTGGTCCACAGGGCAAGTGTCTGGGACTGTACTGGGGCCGTTGACAGCATCAGGAAGGGAAATGCTGCCCAACAAGTCTTTTCTTGGGATCCTCTGTCCTCTTGCGGATGGCAGAGGCTGGCCCTACAGCCTTGCTCTGGCTTTTCTGAGCTGCTTTCAGTGCAGGTAAGAAAGGATGGGAACTAGAGTTTTTTAGCCACGCTGGGTAACAGGGCAGATGAGGTCCAAAGGTGTCCTCCTCCATTCAGGGAGCCAGGACTCTTGACTCCCTGTGTGGAGGAAAGATCATGTAGACTCTTCAAAACACTTTCCCTAGTGCGTGCCCACATTCACTGTGAAGTCCAGAAGAGCTCCTTGGATGGACTGCAAGGTTGGTTCTGACTGGCAGGAAGTCTGGGCTGCACCACCCTCCATGGGCTAAGGGACACCCTGGACCACCTTGGAGTCAGCCTGGACGGGCCCACCTTCCCAGTGGTAATTAAATGAAGTCAAAGCCGGGGGGTCCTCTTAACTGAAATTTGACCAAGCACCACATAACCATCCAGAGCTGTCCTAGAATCAAAACCTAGAACAGGAAGTGAAGACACAAACACATCCATGCATAAGTAAGCATGAACACGCACACAGCCTGGCGTGCTGAGTATATCAGAGTGTGGAACGGGGGGACAGCTCATGCAAGTGCTTCATCTATTCTGAACCAAGCGGGAAAGTTAGTAAGTCTACAATAAAAAATGGCTGCATGCAATACCCACTTTGCCCAATCTGTGCCCACAGGATGGTCAGCCCTTACGAACCCATGCAACGAGGGACAGAAGGACTGGCCACACAGACCCAGAACAGTTGGCTTGTCCAAGACACAACAATCTAGGGTCATAAAACAAATTAGCAACAACCTGTTTGATTTTTAAATTTGGCATTTTGTTTGCTGTGGATTTTGTAACATTATTTTTTAAGAATATGGCAATAAAATATTATTTACTTGATTGCTGAGCTTTCTGGTGTCCAATGTACATTGCCCTACTTCTGGTCCTGTGACATACACCACACACTCACCCCGCACAAAGGCTGGACTGGACACAATCTAACTTTTAAATGTTACATCCATACGATGTAAAGGAAAAACCCAAAAGAAATTATTGGCCAACCCAATCTTTTCTTCAAGCCTTAAGAATCCACTTGGCTCTCTGCACTCTCCCATAGCCCCCAGCAGACAAGGATCAGATCCCTCAAGACAGCCAGCCTCAGGCATACTGAGTTCTAGACCCTTAGGAGTCTCATCTGACTCCAGGAACTCCAAGTCCATCAGAAAGGAAAAAAGCAAGCAGCCTTCCCTCAAACACTTTGTTGACAGGTGCGCTTCACCCTGAATCTTGTCACCAGTAAAGCAGTGTTGGAACTGAACTGCCACCCATGAACTCTAGATTCATTTAGGACTTACTCTTTTCAGCCACAACCTAAAAATCAAGTTTATAACTGTTTGTAGTCCAATTCTTATAAAAACTTCAACATAATTTGTTCACTGAATGAGTGTAACGTTAAAACATAGTAGCACCCTAAATTTCCATTGGTAGGGGCAAGATCTAGGCACCCACAGTTAATCCAATCATTAGTATTTCAGCCTTCAAACTCTGTAGTAATGGGTAAGAATAGTATTTAGCCAGTGTGCCTGGGTCTGGGTGAGGGCCTGCTTATGGCTGATGTCCTGTCTGATCAACTACTGCCCATGATTCCTGTGTCAATGCCTGTGTTAGTATCACCCTTCCTATGATGCACAATAAGTGGGTCATGGCAGAAATCAAATCATACGACATTATGCTTACAATCATAGAAATACATATAGGAAAACACACACACAAATAACTGAGTTAAGTGGCTAGAATTACTGGTGGCTTTTCCACTATTGCACAACTTTTCCACAACTGGATACTGATTTTATTATCTGAAGATCAAATACTGGAATCTTTCCTTACAGTACCTCTGTCCTGAGTCTGCCACTTCATGACCTAGACTTTTCACTCCATTCTGCTCTCCCCACAGGGGCACAGTTTGTGTGCAGAGGCAGCGAAGTGTAATGTGTGGCCAAAAGAAAAGACACAATAGCTTCACTCTTCAGATAAGATCAAATGCGCTAGACTCATGTGTTTCTATTTTGCTAAGGGTACTACAAACTATATAGAGATATGGACAGACCAAATGCTATCAGCTCCTTTTAATGAAATTCTGATCCTCTTAAACCCCTAGTTCACTCAAGTCTTATTTTTCCTATTTGGATGTTACAGAAACCCACACATCTCTTCAAGGCTGAAAAAAGCATGCTTAGTGCTATCGAAGAAAGTACACTTTTCATCAAATACAGGTAAACCTTTCAAATCTTATGAACCCTTGTGATGGTATTATATTTTATCTTTATCAACCTTCCTTACCATGAGAATTCATCCTTACCATTCAGAGGGATGTAACTGGAATTTTTTAAAACAGGTCCAGGTTTTTTTTTTGCTACAGATCCATAATATGTTCAGGATTCTCGCTCATGGCATTTCATTCTATCAACAGGAGTTGACATCAGTTAAACTTACCTTCTTTTCCACTTACCCTGATGAAAAGGGCTATTTTAATGTGACTTAAATCTGTATACCACTAGCTACTTTTTCTCTTTTTGAAATGATCAGTTTCTTTAAAAAGTATAGATTCAAAATATATCGGATAGCAATGAAGGTACGAATTAAGAAGCAGAAACACCAAACAATCGATTATTTCACTGTATGTCATAGCTAACACATAAAATCCAATCCAGCTCAGTCTATTAAATGATTTCAGTGGGATAAATCTGTCAGGCAATTAAATATATTATGTAAGCAAAAGCTGTGGCATATGGCATGATGATAGGTAATTTGAATTTTTTTCACTCATAGCTTTTCCTGCAGAAGTATCTAGCAACGTCCCAACACTTGGCCTTTTATCTGGCATGAGCTGTACAGAAATCCCATTTTGCACTACCACTGCAAAAGTATATCGCTTATGAAATTGATTTCTGACACATGGTTCTATAAGAAGGTTAATGGCTAATTGATTCAGCCAGTGGTAGGATTTATTATGTTGAATAATGCATGAGATAATGGCCTTTTAATTTGTTTGCATTTCCAGTAAGACTATAAACTTCTGCAATATTATAAGAAAGATATGTTACATGATTATATGGATTAGTTTATGTGGTTTTCAAGCATCTGAAAAGCACGTACAGATTCAAGGGTAACCAAACAAGTGAGAGTTCAGATATTTAACAGTGATGTCGGTCACAATGGAAATCCATGATGTAGTTCTTCACAAATCTTAAATGCTCTCAACTAAGAGTTTATTTTCTATTAAGCAGATCTATGAAACCTAGTAATATTGCTCCCTTCTAAATTCTGCAGTCAGATCCAGTGAAGATGAGAACAAAGCCAGGGTTGGAAGAACATATAATAATCATCTGACCTCCAACATCTGAGTGTGTCTCTAGGTGCCATCCGTCAATGCCTTTCAAATGGGGAAAATGAGATTCATGTAGGAGCTCTTGGCTGGGTTTTCTTGTTGGGTTAACTTACTCATCTCAGTTTCCAAGTAAAGATTTTTCTCCTGGAATGTTTACCAAAACTTAATAGTAAACAAACACTGTACAATTCTAAAATAAAGATGGCAGGGGATTTCCCTGGTGGTTTAGCGGCTATGACTCTGCATTCCCAGTGCAGAGACCCAGGTTTGATCCCTATTGAGGGAATCAGATCCCACGTGCCACAGCTAAGAGTTCGCAGGGTGCGACTCAATATCCCCCATGCTGCAACAAAGATGGAGGCTCCCACGTGCTGCAACTAAGACCCAGAGCAGCCAAATTAACTAATTAATTAAAATAAAACCCAGATGACAGCTGCTAAGGCTGGATACATGAT
>SJYW01046749.1:8084-33150 GCA_006410735.1 Raphicerus campestris | reverse complement strand
ACATTGCCCTACTTCTGGTCCTGTGACATACACCACACACTCACCCCGCACAAAGGCTGGACTGGACACAATCTAACTTTTAAATGTTACATCCATACCATGTAAAGGAAAAACCCAAAAGAAATTATTGGCCAACCCAATCTTTTCTTCAAGCCTTAAGAATCCACTTGGCTCTCTGCACTCTCCCATAGCCCCCAGCAGACAAGGATCAGATCCCTCAAGACAGCCAGCCTCAGGCATACTGAGTTCTAGACCCTTAGGAGTCTCATCTGACTCCAGGAACTCCAAGTCCATCAGAAAGGAAAAAAGCAAGCAGCCTTCCCTCAAACACTTTGTTGACAGGTGCGCTTCACCCTGAATCTTGTCACCAGTAAAGCAGTGTTGGAACTGAACTGCCACCCATGAACTCTAGATTCATTTAGGACTTACTCTTTTCAGCCACAACCTAAAAATCAAGTTTATAACTGTTTGTAGTCCAATTCTTATAAAAACTTCAACATAATTTGTTCACTGAATGAGTGTAACGTTAAAACATAGTAGCACCCTAAATTTCCATTGGTAGGGGCAAGATCTAGGCACCCACAGTTAATCCAATCATTAGTATTTCAGCCTTCAAACTCTGTAGTAATGGGTGAGAATAGTATTTAGCCAGTGTGCCTGGGTCTGGGTGAGGGCCTGCTTATGGCTGATGTCCTGTCTGATCAACTACTGCCCATGATTCCTGTGTCAATGCCTGTGTTAGTATCACCCTTCCTATGATGCACAATAAGTGGGTCATGGCAGAAATCAAATCATACGACATTATGCTTACAATCATAGAAATACATATAGGAAAACACACACACAAATAACTGAGTTAAGTGGCTAGAATTACTGGTGGCTTTTCCACTATTGCACAACTTTTCCACAACTGGATACTGATTTTATTATCTGAAGATCAAATATTGGAATCTTTCCTTACAGTACCTCTGTCCTGAGTCTGCCACTTCATGACCTAGACTTTTCACTCCATTCTGCTCTCCCCACAGGGGCACAGTTTGTGTGCAGAGGCAGCGAAGTGTAATGTGTGGCCAAAAGAAAAGACACAATAGCTTCACTCTTCAGATAAGATCAAATGCGCTAGACTCATGTGTTTCTATTTTGCTAAGGGTACTACAAACTATATAGAGATATGGACAGACCAAATGCTATCAGCTCCTTTTAATGAAATTCTGATCCTCTTAAACCCCTAGTTCACTCAAGTCTTATTTTTCCTATTTGGATGTTACAGAAACCCACACATCTCTTCAAGGCTGAAAAAAGCATGCTTAGTGCTATCGAAGAAAGTACACTTTTCATCAAATACAGGTAAACCTTTCAAATCTTATGAACCCTTGTGATGGTATTATATTTTATCTTTATCAACCTTCCTTACCATGAGAATTCATCCTTACCATTCAGAAGGATGTAACTGGAATTTTTAAAAACAGGTCCATTTTTTTTTTGCTACAGATCCATAATATGTTCAGGATTCTCGCTCATGGCATTTCATTCTATCAACAGGAGTTGACATCAGTTAAACTTACCTTCTTTTCCACTTACCCTGATGAAAAGGGCTATTTTAATGTGACTTAAATCTGTATACCACTAGCTACTTTTTCTCTTTTTGAAATGATCAGTTTCTTTAAAAAGTATAGATTCAAAATATATCGGATAGCAATGAAGGTACGAATTAAGAAGCAGAAACACCAAACAATCGATTATTTCACTGTATGTCATAGCTAACACATAAAATCCAATCCAGCTCAGTCTATTAAATGATTTCAGTGGGATAAATCTGTCAGGCAATTAAATATATTATGTAAGCAAAAGCTGTGGCATATGGCATGATGATAGGTAATTTGAATTTTTTTCACTCATAGCTTTTCCTGCAGAAGTATCTAGCAACGTCCCAACACTTGGCCTTTTATCTGGCATGAGCTGTACAGAAATCCCATTTTGCACTACCACTGCAAAAGTATATCGCTTATGAAATTGATTTCTGACACATGGTTCTATAAGAAGGTTAATGGCTAATTGATTCAGCCAGTGGTAGGATTTATTATGTTGAATAATGCATGAGATAATGGCCTTTTAATTTGTTTGCATTTCCAGTAAGACTATAAACTTCTGCAATATTATAAGAAAGATATGTTACATGATTATATGGATTAGTTTATGTGGTTTTCAAGCATCTGAAAAGCACGTACAGATTCAAGGGTAACCAAACAAGTGAGAGTTCAGATATTTAACAGTGATGTCGGTCACAATGGAAATCCATGATGTAGTTCTTCACAAATCTTAAATGCTCTCAACTAAGAGTTTATTTTCTATTAAGCAGATCTATGAAACCTAGTAATATTGCTCCCTTCTAAATTCTGCAGTCAGATCCAGTGAAGATGAGAACAAAGCCAGGGTTGGAAGAACATATAATAATCATCTGACCTCCAACATCTGAGTGTGTCTCTAGGTGCCATCCGTCAATGCCTTTCAAATGGAGAAAATGAGATTCATGTAGGAGCTCTTGGCTGGGTTTTCTTGTTGGGTTAACTTACTCATCTCAGTTTCCAAGTAAAGATTTTTCTCCTGGAATGTTTACCAAAACTTAATAGTAAACAAACACTGTACAATTCTAAAATAAAGATGGCAGGGGATTTCCCTGGTGGTTTAGCGGCTATGACTCTGCACTCCCAGTGCAGAGACCCAGGTTTGATCCCTATTGAGGGAATCAGATCCCACGTGCCACAGCTAAGAGTTCGCAGGGTGCGACTCAATATCCCCCATGCTGCAACAAAGACGGAGGCTCCCACGTGCTGCAACTAAGACCCAGAGCAGCCAAATTAACTAATTAATTAAAATAAAACCCAGATGACAGCTGCTAAGGCTGGATACATGATCATCTATAATATAAATTCTCTGGTCATTTTTGTTTTAAAATATCTGCATAAAGAGATGAAATCTTTGAATCAAGAAACAGGAGTATAAATGTATTTTATAGTAACCATTTCTCAAAGATTTAATTCTTAATTTTTTCATTACAGTTCTCTTGCTTCAATTATCTTGTTCAAATTGAATAAACAGGCCATGGATATAACCAAAGCCCCAAGAAAAGTGAGTGAACAATGTGTCTGATAACCTTCCAAGGATCAATCCTATAGGAAAACAACCCTGAATATTCATTGGAAGGACTGATGCTGAAACTGAAGCTCCAATACTCCGGCCACCTGATGCAAAGAGCCGACTCATTGGAAAAGATCCTGATGCTGGGAAAGATTGGAGGCAGGAGGAGAAGGGATGACAGAGGATGACGTGGTTGGATGGCATCACTGACTTGATGGACGTGAGTTTGAACAAACTCCGGGAGATGGTNAAATAGACTGACTGACTCAGAAGTATTAATGGTGCATCACAAACAATTATTTTCACAAGCCCTCCGCATGATTCTGGTGCTCTCTAAAGTCTGAGAACCAATGTGTAACTGTAAGTAAAATACACAGACACACACACAAGTACAGAAACACACACATTCCCAAAAGGGCATGACCCTGGAAAAAAGCCTGTGAGACCCCCATTTAGACTATGAGCGATTTCAGATGACTGGAAGCACATGATCCAATTTAGAACACTGTTTTGCACATATTTTGCATTGACTACATGTTTAGTTAAATGCCACTTTTCTTTTAATCCTGCCTTGGCTTTTTTGTTAATAATTTGGCCAAAAGGGCACAAAGAAAAGAAAATGAAACCCATTAAATGAAGCACACTATTCTTATTAAGTATGTATTTGCAGCTCTGATTAAGGCTGGGAAATTAGTCCTGCACACAAAGGGCTTGCCAGGGGCCTCCTATGCACCTCCATAGCTACACCTTGTTCCCAAGGCTCTAGTCAAATTGACTGACATGCTGAAGCTGAAACTCCAATATTTTGGCCACCTGATGCAAAGAGCCGACTCACTGGAAAGGACCTTGATGTTGGGAAAGACTAAGGCAAGAGAAGGGGGGACAGAAGATGAGATGGTTGGATGGCATCACTGACTCAAGGGACATGAATCTGAGCAAACTCCAGGAGATGGTGAGGGACAGGGAAGCCTGGCGTGCTGCAGTCCATGGGGTTGCAAAGGGTCAGACATGACTGAGGGACTGAATAGTGACAACAAAGATTTGATAATGAGGTGTGGTTCAGTTTTCTATGTTTTAAGTTCTTCAACAACCAAACAGGAATATACTTTATGCCAGCAAGCAACTGAGTTGAGAATTAGAATAGAGTTCGTCTCTGCTGATCCCTGAAAGGGTTGGGGGACCCTCGAGGCAGTTTCAATTCCACTCCTGATGTTCCGGGCACACTGACCCTCTCTTTCTTCGGCAGCTACACCAGCTATCCAGAAGCATAAACATCAGACCTGGGAGAAGAACCAACATGCACTCTGCTGTATTTCCAAGCACAACCTGCAGCTCCTCTGGGAAAGGGTGCTCCCCAGGAGGATGGGCCCCCTGGAGGCACAGAGAGAATCTGACCACAAGGGCTCTGCTTAAAACTATGCAGAAGACAGGTCATCATGCTCAGGAGAGAAAAATGTCATTTTCTAATGACTGGTGCCTCCTCCTCGTCTAACAGAGCACTGGGCCAGGCAGGGGAGGAAAAAAAAAACAAAAAACCTTTGGGTGATCGTCTTCCAAGCCAATGAACCCCCCTCCCATTGTTGAAGACAGAGAACAATTTGTCCAGAACACCACAAAAGGAAACCATCCCATAATTAGTTGCAATACTCAGGGCTAACTCCTGCTCTCCTTCACTGTCTCTGGCATGCTGTCTGATGGGACACAGGGCTGCAGAGAGCCCAGGCTCACGGCAAAGCCCTGTTTGCATGGACCACAACAGCTGTGAGAAGAGCCAGGAACTACAGGGGTGCCAGGGACAGCCTGGAGATTCCTTGGTAACTGGCATTCCTACGAGAAGAAGACCTTCCTATCCTCTGGGCATCGTCTCCTCACAGCTTGTTTCTAAAAGTCTGGAGGTTCCAAATTTAACATGTTTCTTCACTTATTTTTAACTGAAAATATTCTCCTCATTTAAGAAACTGCTTATCTTGATGAAATCAGGAGAGATTTTATGCATATATTCATAAATAAATTTCACCTTTCTGTTTTGATGGGGTTTGAAAATGGCATCTGGTTAGCAGCCCCCAGTAGTTTCTCATCTGTGAAAACTCAGAGGAAGAAGAATACCCTGCCACTGACAATCACGACAACCTAACATTTCAATTGAACATTTGGGGAACAGTCACCAATTACAGGGCATGTGATACTAGACACAGAGAATCTGACCCACAACATGCCAGCTGATGGAAGATGTCAGAAGGGGACGATGGCTACTCCTCGACCGCCACCCACCTCTGTCTCAGATACCCTGGACCTGCACAAGCCAGAAATTCAAGATCGCAACAGTGACCCAAAAGGACTAGAGCTAAGTGTCAAACCAATGAGAACAGATGTGAATCTAAATAATGGTTGCAGGCACTTGCAAAATGGGGCAGTGTTTCTTATACGGTGGAAGTAAATTTCATGATCACCTAGATCTGAAACCACGAAGACCAAGAAAGGGAATGGAGAAGAGGAAAATAATAGGACACGGAACTCCTTGTTTCAAGAGGGACAACTCAGTAGGAGATACACAGTCAACTAATATATATCAACAGATAAAAGAATATAGTATGATAATAACATCTCAAATCAGAGGAGGAAAGGATCCTTTTATATGTTGTTTACAAAGCACTGTTGTTTACAAGCCAATCATTCACAAATTAAAATTAGAGTCAACTAATTGTGCCCGAAATTAATTCCAGATAGCTTAAAGATTTCAATATAAAGACTGTAAAGCACTGGAGGAAAACAGAAGTGACTGACGCAGCCAAGAGCTTTCTGAGCATTAACCCAACACAACATGAAGGAGGAAAAAACATTAATGTGTTGGACAGCTCCATATAAAAGAATGAAATGAAAACATTCTCTTAACTCCAAACACAAGAATAAACTCAAAATCAGTTAAAGACCTAAATGTAAGACTGGATACTATAAAACTCCTAGAGGTAAGAATACTCTGACATAAATTGTAGTAGTATCTTTTTGGATCCGTCTCCAAGAGAAACAGAAATAAAAGCAAAAATAAATAAATGAACCCTAATTAAGCTTGAAAGCTTTAGCATAGCAAAGGAAACCATAAGCAAACAAAAATACAACCTACAGAATGGGAGAAAATATTTGCAAACAATGTAAACAACAGAGATTAATCTCCAAAATACACAAATAGCTCATACAGCTCAATATCAGAAACAAATAACCCAATCAAAAAACAGCCAGAAGATCTAAACAGAGATTTCTCCAAAGAAGACATAGAGATGACCAAAAGGCACATGAAAAGATGCTCAACAGTGCTAATTACTAAGGAAATGCAAATTAAAACTGCAATGAGGTATCATCTCACACCAGTCAAAAGGCCATCACAAAAGTCTACAAATAATAAATGCTGCAGAATGTGGAGAAAAATGAAGCCTCCTACACTATTGGTGGAAATGTAATATATTCTCCACAGCCACTATGGAGAACAGTATGGAGGTTCTTTAAAAAACTAAAATAGAGCTACCAGTGAGCCTGCAATCCCACTTCTGGGCACACATCCAGAGAAAACACAATTTAAAAAGATACACCCCCTCAATGTTACTAGCAGCATATTTACAGCAGCAAAGACATGGAAGCAACCTACATGTCCACTGACAGAGGAATGGATAAAGATGTGGTTTATAGAATGGAATATTGCTGTTGTTTAGTCGCTAAGTCATGTCTGACTCTTTGTGACTCTATGGACTGTAGCCCGCCAGGCTTCTCTGTCTATGGAATTCCCCAAGTAAGAATACGGAGTGGGTTGCCATTTCCTTGTCCAGGGGATCTTTCTGACCCAGGGATCAAACCTGGATCTCCTGCATTGGCGGCAGATTCTTCACCGCTGAGCCACCTGGGAAGACTCAATACCTATAAATAAATTATAAATTAAATACAGAGAGTGAATAAGTATGCCAGTAAGTGTTGTTAGAAAAAGAAGAGTTTGTGTGTCCTGAAGGGACAGGGGAGGGTGGTCATTACTGTGGGGTCATCAGGGAACCTGGGGCCAAGGCTGGAGAGAGGAACTGCAGGTCTGCAGGGACAGCCTGCTGGGGGTGGAATGCACAGTGAGCAGGCCACAGTGACCAGAGTACAGGGAGTGTGGGGGACAGAGAAGAGCGGCCGGTGACATGGGGCTGTAGTGCCCATGTCAGTGAGGACATGAACTCTGAGTGGGAGTATCTGGAGCCTTGGCAGTGGAGGAGACCTGGATCTGACTTCAATGTGTTCCAATTGGTCACTCTGACCAATGTGACCATTATTTGAGAGCTTTAGCTCTGCCTTTTAATTGAAAGACATACCTGCCACCTCGCCATCTGCCATGGTCTACACTCTGCCAACCACAGCCATTCTAGGATGGGAGATGGTGTAGAAACCACAGGCTCAGAGTCTACACTTGTGCCTGCTCCCGTCCACAGGGGTGCTAAGGCAACAGCTAAATCCTCCTCCCTCCTTGACCCTACTCTGCCCTCCTGATGATGGGGGCAAGACCCTAAGCTGGTCCTCCAACCTGTGGCTAAGCAAAGCTCATGGGCAGAACGCTTCCTGAAAACAGGAAGGGTGAAGCTTCCCTAAGAGAAGCAACTAACCAACCAGAAGACTGGACTGTCCCAGCATCAAGAAACATCCTAGGGGTTCATCAAAGTGTAAAAATAAAGCCAACCCTCCTTGGGAACTTTCTGCATCCAGTGGTTAACACTTCGCTTTCCAATGCAGGGATTCAGATTCAATCCCTGGTCAGGTAGCTAAGATCCCACATGCCTTGCTGCCAAAAAAACAAAACAAAACAGANACATCCTAGGGGTTCATCAAAGTGTAAAAATAAAGCCAACCCTCCTTGGGAACTTTCTGCATCCAGTGGTTAACACTTCGCTTTCCAATGCAGGGATTCAGATTCAATCCCTGGTCAGGTAGCTAAGATCCCACATGCCTTGCTGCCAAAAAAACAAAACATAAAACAGAAGCAATACCATAACAAATTCAATAAAGACTTAAAAAGAAAATGGTCCACATTAAAAAAATATATATGTATTTTTTAAGAAAAGCCTCCTTGTTCTTACTATAATGAACCATGACTTCCCCTATCCCCAAGCCAAATTTTCTTTTCTCCTTTTTAAATACATTCCCAGAGCTGATTTCCCTTATAAAAATTTCTCTGGGATTTTGTGCCTTTTGATCATCTTCACCCATTTCCCCTCACTCTCCACCCACCCTCCTCCTCTGACACCCACTATACCTTCTTTGGGAAAGTGTCTACTCAGTTCCTCTGCCCATTTCTCATTCAGACTATTTGGCTTATTTCCCCTTACTGAGTTGTATGAGGTCTTTATACATTTGGGATATTAACCCCCTGTTGCATATATGATTTGCAAATATTTTCTCCCATTCCATAAATTCTCTTTTTTTTTAATGCTTTCCTTGGATATACAGACACTCTTTAGTTTGATGTAGTCTGTCGTCTCACTTGCTTATGTTTGTGACTGCCTCTGCTTTTGATGTTAAGTCTAAATAATCACCGCCAAGACTGATGTCAAGGGGTTCACCCCCTTTATTTTTTCCTGAGAGCTTTATGGTTTCAGGTTTTAGGTTCAAGTCTTTAACACATTTTGAGTTGATTTCTGTGTATGGTGTGGAACAGTGATCCAGTTTCTGCACGTGGCTCTCTGGTTTTCCTAACACCACTTACTGAAGAGACAACCATCTCCCCACTGCATATTACTGGCTCCTTTGCTCTGAACTGACTGACCCTATCTGACCCCAGTATGTTCTGAGAAGAGCATTTTCTCTCTCCCAGCATCAGCACCCACACCACACGGAAGCAAAGGGGCCACAGAGCCAGCCTCCTGGACACAGCACATCCTCCAGCCCAGCCACAGCCCATTCCATCCTCCTTCCACTCCGAGTCAGACTCCACCAGCTGTCAAAACAGCAAGCTTTCCCAAACAGGCAAAATCTCCTTGTTTAAAGAAGGACCACATGGAGAAGAAAAGGGAAGTATATTCTAAACAGAAAGATCACCTGCGATCCACGGCACGGGGGATTAGTTCAAGAAAGGTTCCATGGTGAACTGGAATGTTCAGTCCAATTGTGTAAAGAGTATCGGCATTTTATTCCACAAAGTCTGGGCCCTGGCCAAGGACAGAAAAACGGAACTACAGTTCTCCCAAATAACAGAGCCAAATGACAGCCAGTGCTTTCTGAATCTTAATGTCATTCCAGATGAAAAACCAGACTGCCAGGAAAAAATAGTTACACGGCGATCCCTGGATTTATGAGTAATCGTGGTACTAAATATTCATAAACCAGGGAAAGTGCATACAGTGTCCATCATTCTGTAAACTTGTGCTTGCCACAACATTCAGAAAAGCCAAAAGGAATGCTCAACAAGGCCCCATGTTTAGGGCCCATGGATGGATTCCAGTCTGTTTTATCATGCACGTTCTCCTTTCAAACTGGGCTCATCTTTTGATTTCAAAAATAAAGACACCAAAGACAAAGAGTTTTCTCTTTTTCTTATTTCCCATTTAATCACCGAAAACGTTCAGTACTTGTTTGTTTTTACATATGAGCAAAACACTGAGGCTCAGAATGATTCAAAGCTGTAAGATAGTCCTTTCTGATAAACACAGGTGAAGACAACCTGACATTTCTTTATTCATGGACTAACTGCAAAGGTACTACAGGGCTGTCTTCAAAATTTCAAACAGTGTAGGAAAAGAAAGAACAAAATTGCCTCAAATGCCACCATTCAGAGATATTTCCTGCTGATGTGGGAAGTGGTGTTTTTTGTCTTTGCTCTTGCAGGCATCAACAGTTCTTTTTTTTCTTTTTACTGACATATAATTCACATATAAGATAGTTCTTCTTTAAAATCAAGAGGATGGATACTTAGATAACTAATGAGAACCAACTGTGTAGCTCAGGGAACTCTACTCAGTGATCTGGAGTGACCTAAATGGGAAGGAAATCCAAAAAAAGAGGGGATATGTGTGTGTGTGTGTTTGTATATGTACAAACACACACACACACATATATATATAGCTGATTCACTTTTCTGTTAACAACTATACTCCAAAAAAGATCAATTTTTTAAATAAAGAGTACTGAGATTTAATTTCCATGCAGTGATATTAATATTTGGTTTTGACTTGAGTGACATGGCTGGGATTCACACCCACACCGTCCAGGTCTAAGTTCATATTCTTTCTTTCTTGGCCACACCACACAGCACGCAGAGGGTCTTACTTCCCTGACCAGGGATCAAACACATGCCCCCTGAAGTGGAAGCGTGTATTCTCAGCCACTGTACTGTCAGGGAAGTGCCTAAGTTCCCATTCTTTCCATTAAGGCTAAAGCCAGCGTGAGCTGCTGCCAGGATGGGAAAACTTGCTTATTATCCCAGTTCTCTTACAGACATGGTGTAGCAAACACAATATCTATACTTTGACAATTTGCATGGGGCAATTAGGGCACAAAGGTCATCTTCTAGTGAGGTTAACATTGTTGAACGTCTCAGTCGATGACTTAAGTTCAAACCCAGACCACTTTCCCATCCTGAGCCCTTCTTTGTCTTCATCCCTGTAGCTACATCCCCACTTTCCGCTCTTTACGACCTGGATCCCTCAATCGTCTCTGACCCCATGGACTGTACCCACCAGGTTCCTCTGTCCGTGGGATTCTCCAAGCAAGCATACTGGAGTGGATTGCCATTTCCTTCTCCAGGGGATCTTTCCTACCCAAGGACTGAACCTGGGTCCCTCCCACTACAGGCAGTTTCTTCACCATCTGAGCCACCAGGGAAGCCCCCTGGATTGAGGCACTCTCTTCAAAGCTCTGACCTTTCCACGAGGGTCAGTCTTCTCCACTCCTTTTTGGTGCTAAGTCCTTCTCTTTTACGGCCGAGGAGGCACAAAGACTACGTGGAGGGCATAGGACAAGCCTCTGCTGTCTGACTGTACCGTGGCTCCTCGAGGACTGGGGACCAGAGACATGGTTTTCCAAGAATCAGGAGACAAGAGCAAGAAGAGCTCCTTCCTCAAGGGGAAACGCCCAGGGTGCTTCCTCTCACCACCAAGCTATTTTTAGCTCCTTCGAGTGTCTCTGAATCACAACTCAAGGAACTGCCCAAGTTCATAGTTTCCGCGTGTTCCAACTTTGACAAAATATATTGTGTCATGTGGAGAGACAGCCAGCCAGCCCTGACTGTCTCCCAGATGCACAACACCTGCTAAGAAAGAAGTAGGATCCTTATCAGCGCTGGCACAGATTGGAGACAATTTCTGGGGACAAGTGGTCCTCTCAGCAGGATGGAGAAAAAAGCAGGGACTGAGTTTGTGCCAAGCAGATCAAGCCAACTAGGAAAGAGTAAAAAAGTGCAATGCCATTTCCACACTGAAAATTAAAATGCTGTACAAAGCAAAAAAATGATAAGAGAATTCTGGACTTAAAAAGATTTGGGAGTAAATTCACTTCCCAAATCGACACCAGCATCTTCATCTGGCCTCAGCTTGGGTTTCAAGACAAACCTCTTGCCAGAACTTGCAAAGAATCCAACTGGTGAAAAATCCTAATGAAGGATGAAATAGGAAAAAAGTCATCCAGCTCTGAATAGCTATTTATGAACTGTTTTCATTCAAATGCTTCACCTGTGTATGTTAGTAGCTCAGTTGCGTCCTACTCTTTGCGACCCAGGGACTGTAGCCCACCAGGCTCCTGGAATTGGAATCTCCCAGGCAAGAATACTAGAATGGGTTGCCATTTCCTTCTCCAGGGGAGCTTCCCAACCCAGGGACTGAACTTGTGCCTCACACACNTTTGCGACCCAGGGACTGTAGCCCACCAGGCTCCTGGAATTGGAATCTCCCAGGCAAGAATACTAGAATGGGTTGCCATTTCCTTCTCCAGGGGAGCTTCCCAACCCAGGGACTGAACTCGTGCCTCACACACTGCAGGAAGATTCTTTATCATCTGAGCCACCAGGAAAGCTGCACATGTAGGAAAATTAAAGCGCTAAGTCCCCAGGTGGGTGGCTCGGAAATGAAAAGAATAAATCACAGCCTCAGGTACATGAGTGATTCTGAATCTGAAACCAGTGGGTGAGGTGGAAGGTGAGGGTAAAAGCCAATGTCCTTAATGGCTGAGATGGGAGAAAAGGAGACAGAATTCTGTACGGACTCCGTTTACACGGGTGATAGGAAATCGTCTCCCAATTAGGCTTCTTTATTTTTATTCTTAATTAGAGGATAATCGCTTTACAGTGTTGTGTTAGTCTCTGCCATATGACAACATGAATCAGCCAAAGGTGTTCATATGTACCCCCTACTCCTGAACCTCTCTCCCAAGGAAAGTTATTTTTCTTTCATCGCTGTTTTTGTTATGCTCAAGAATACAGTAATAAAATTCTGATGGACTTTCCCAGTATTCATTTATTCAAAACAGACTGAGCTGCTGGCTTGGCAGGTGGGGAAACATAGGTCCTGCCTGCATGCAGCTGTCAGAGCAGTGGAGACGCAGAGAGTAAGTGGGTGCGATGCAAGGCGTGAGCTGGGAGAGGCTGAGCCAGGGGCTACCGCAGGGAAACTGATCAGAATCTGAACACGCACATGGACGTGAGCACAAGAGAGGGAATGGATACATTTCCACATGCACACACAAACACACACACATGGGGCTGAACACACACATGGACGTGAGCGCGAGAGAGGGAACAGGTACATTTTTACACGCGCACACACACACACACACACACACACAGGGTTGAAGACACACATGGATGTGTGCACGAGAGAGGGAATAGATACATTTTCACATGCACACACAAACACACATGCAGTTGAACACATACATGGTTGTGAGCACAGGAGAGGGAATAGATACACCTTCATATGCCCAGACACACACATGGGGTTGAACACGCACATGGACGTGTGCGCGAGAGAGGGAACAGATACCCTTTCATACGCACATACAAACACACATGGGGTTAGTTCACAACACTGATGTACACAGTGATGGGGGCTGGCCAGTCCAGAATTTACCCTGTAGCCTGTGAGGGGGGACCCCAGGCAGGAACTGCTGCTGCTGTCTTGGGGAGGACTTTCTTCTTCTTCAGAGAAGCCTCGGTTTGTGTGTGTGTGTCTGAATTTTTTAAAATTTGTATTGGAGTATAGTTGCTTTACAAGGTTGCATTCCTGTCTCCAGTACAGCAAAGTCAATCAGCCACATGTACACATGGGCGCGCTCAGTCGCATCTGACTCTTTACAACCCCACGGACTGCAGCCCGCCAGGCTCCTCTGTCCATGGGATGGCCCATGGGGTGGGTTGCCATGCCCACTTCCGGTGACCTTCCCGACCCAGGGGTCAAACCTGTGTCTCTTGCATTGGAAGGCAGACTCTCTACCTGCTAAGCCACTTCGGAAGCCCTACACTTCCTCTTTTTTTAAAATTTCCTTCCCTTAAAGCCTTTGAAATGACTGCATGAGGCCCACCCAGGTTATAGGGGATAATCAATTTCCTTTAGAGTCAGCTGATTACAGACATTAACCACATCTACCCAATGCCCACAGAATAATGCCGGGATTGGTGTCTGAGGGACCACAGGGGCTACAACCCAGTCACGCTGACACGTAAAACTGACCATCATGGGGGGCTGGGAGGGAGGTCTAGGTAGACCTGCACTCACACTTGGACCTGGGAGGGGTCAGATTATCAGGTAAGGTTCCCAGAGGAAATGCTGATAAAGACTGAAAGTTGAGGACCTCCCTGACAGTCCAGTGGTTAAGATCTCACCTTCCAGTGCAAGGGGTGCGGGTTCGATCACTGGACAGAGGAACTAAGATCCCACATGCCTTGCAGCCAAAACACCAAAACATAAAAAAGCAGAGGCAATAATATCTCAAATTCAGTAAAGACTTTTAAAATGGCCCACATCCAAAAAATCTTTAAAAAAAATAAAAGACTGAAAGCCTAGAGAGCAAGTAAAGAAGGGGTGTAGGAACAGGTGGGCTGCTGGATCGGGGCTGGGTGGCCAGGAAGCCAGCAGGCATGGGAATGGACTCCCGGTCCCCAGGCACAGGTCCCAGAGCCAGCATCCGTGGCAGAGAGGTGAGGATGCTGAAGGTGGGCAACTCAGTGCTGAATGCTGAGGGGGCGCCACCTCCCTGCCAGGCCCCATTCACTGTGCTTCCCACGCATCACCTCCCACCTTCAGAGGTACCCTGAGACCCGGGGCCCGCCAACCACAGGGTCCTGGTGGGAGGCTGGTGTACTGCAGGGCCAGCTGGCTCCTGAGTCCACAGACAGGACCCCAACCCAAGGCACCCCACCAGAGAAGGGGTCTGCAGGCTATGCAAGGGGCTGGGGTCAAGGTCACAGATGGAGAAGCTACTTTAGCTCTGGACAGAGATGTGGAAGATGGAGTTCGAGGGGAGCATGGAGAGAGGGCTGGGTGAGCAGGAGCTCCAGGGAGTGGGAGAGGTTTGGGGCAGCCACGGTGGGCAATGGGGCAGGAAGGGAAAGTGGGAAGGATGACGGAGATCACCATGGAGAAGCAAAAGCTCCTGGTGGGACCGTCGGGGGCAGCTGTTGGCGTGGAATTGAGGTCCGCTGGTGCCACAGAGGCAAGGAGTCGAGAAGACCGGGGACTGGATGCACTGGCCACGTGGGCTCCAGGGTAAGAGCGAGTCCCCATCACCTGGTTTTTGGCATTTGGAGAAAGCAACGGAGAGTCAGAGTAATTCACACGCTTCACTGTATTCCTCCTTGGTCTGCTCCAGATCCTGTCAGTCAAACACCGTGAAGACATGCAGCTCTTGCTTTAGAAGGAAAAAGTATCCCTTCTCTTCCCTAAATAACCTGTGCACAGGTTTCTCAGGTGGCGCTAGTGGTGAAAGACCCGCCTGCCAATGCTGAGACAGAAGAGACATGGGTTCAGTCCCTGGCTTGAAAAGATCCCCTGGAAGAGGGCATGGCAACCCACTCTCGAATTCTTGCCTGGAGAATCCCGTGGACAGAGGAGCCTGTCGGGCTACAGTCCATGGGGTCACAAAGAATTGGACATGATTGAAGTGATGTAGCACGCATGCAACCTGTGGACAGTTAGTTGAATCACTTCAATTTTGAATGCTTCCTACTGATTCTGTTCTGTGGATTGCAGGCGTTAGTTAGAATGAGGATGCTTCGCACAAAAGGCTCTCTTGTGCAGGTCTGTTCCAATGCTCTGTGCAGAAAGTACAATGAGCCATCTAACTACTGTCCTTCTTTTCTTTTGCCTAAGCTTAACCAAAAGAAGTCTCCTGGCTTTTTTCTTTTCAAAAATCATCGTTAAAGAGAAAGTTTGCCATTGTGCAGTGTTATTCTGCTGAGTGGTTTCAGAACATCTTGGATGTATACGCACAGCCCTCAGAGCAGTGTGAATCTGGCAGCAGAAACCCACTGGTGGACCCTTGTCTCCGGAAGACACTTTGGCAAAAAAGATAAAACACGGGATCTGCGATGCAAAACACTGTCCTGATGATGGAAACGGCACAGCACATGACAATGCAGGTGTTTATACTTTTCATTAGAGTAGGTCGAAACGAAAACATTTAGATAGAATATCATTTTAGGCGATTATAATATTAATATTAGATTTGCTTCTGTTGGCAGTAGTCATATGTTGCTTGGCAACCCCAAGTGTTTCTGGGGTTTAATTGCAAACTACTGGAGGAGCTCCTCATTTTTAAACTGATGAAGCTGCTCAAGAAGCTGAAAGTGCTACCTACACACCCAGACCTCACGCTGATACAGGAGTGTAAGACACTCCCACAATGAAATGTAACACCAGAAGTCCCTCTGGTCCACAAGCTGTCCTGAAGTCATCCAAATGACATCCTGGCCCACTTGATCCAAATTTCTATTTCCTTAGTAGCTACTACATCACTGGCTCTCACCAGATTCTTCTAAATTGATTTTTAAATTGTGGTGAAATATACATAATGTAAAATTTACCATCATACCTTTCCTCAAGTCTACAGTCCTCTGGCATCAGTACCGTCACCTTGCTATGCAATGATCACCACTATTATCTCCAGAACTTTGTTCATCTCAAAAAACCAAAACTCTACACCTATTAAACACTAACTCCTCATCCCCCCGACCCCAGCCCCTGTTAACTACCATTCTATTCTCTGACTCTGATTTTGATTACCCTAGGTAGTCATGTATGTGGAGTCATACAATATTTGTCCTGATTTCTCTGGAGTATTTCATTTAGCATAATGTCCTCAAGGTTGTCCATGCTATAGTCTATGCCAGAATTCCATTCCTTTTAAAGGCTGCTTAACATTCTATTATATGTATATACCACACTTGGTTTTTCCATTCATCCATCAACGGACATTTGGGTTGCTTCCATCTTTTTACTATTGTGAATAATTAACATTGCTACAAACGTGGCTATACACACATCTCTTCAAGACCATGCTTTTATTTCTTCAGGGTATACACCCAGAAGTGGGTTATTAGATTATATGGTAATTCTATATTTAATTTTTCCAAGGAACCACCACACTGCTTTTCATAATGACCGTATCATTTTACATTTCCAACAGCAATGTACAAGGATTCCAGTTTCTCCCCATCCTCACCACTCCTTACTACCATAAAGTAAACACTATTTTTTTCTGATGGAGAAGGAAATGGCAACTCACTCCAGTGTTCTTGCCTGGAGAATCCCAGGGACAGGGGAGCCTGGTGGGCTGCCGTCTATGGGGTCGCACAGAGTCAGACACGACTGAAGCTAGCAGGAAAAAAATTGAATTCTTTTCTGATAGTAGCCATCCTAAGAGGTACAAACTGGATTTTGTATGTGCTTTATTTTTTCATACTTCTCCTTCTGTAGGTACTGTACTATACTGGAATAATTTACCTTAAACAGACTGTCTGCTCATCCACTATTACCTCCTCAATGGAAGGAACCAATTCTTTACAGCAATGGAATAACACAGCTTCGAGGAGTAAGTTCACAGTAGATGGAGGAAGATCTTGAAAGCCAGGCTGAACTATTTACCCCAAGNAATATTAATATTAGATTTGCTTCTGTTGGCAGTAGTCATATGTTGCTTGGCAACCCCAAGTGTTTCTGGGGTTTAATTGCAAACTACTGGAGGAGCTCCTCATTTTTAAACTGATGAAGCTGCTCAAGAAGCTGAAAGTGCTACCTACACACCCAGACCTCACGCTGATACAGGAGTGTAAGACACTCCCACAATGAAATGTAACACCAGAAGTCCCTCTGGTCCACAAGCTGTCCTGAAGTCATCCAAATGACATGCTGGCCCACTTGATCCAAATTTCTATTTCCTTAGTAGCTACTACATCACTGGCTCTCACCAGATTCTTCTAAATTGATTTTTAAATTGTGGTGAAATATACATAATGTAAAATTTACCATCATACCTTTCCTCAAGTCTACAGTCCTCTGGCATCAGTACCGTCACCTTGCTATGCAATGATCACCACTATTATCTCCAGAACTTTGTTCATCTCAAAAAACCAAAACTCTACACCTATTAAACACTAACTCCTCATCCCCCCGACCCCAGCCCCTGTTAACTACCATTCTATTCTCTGACTCTGATTTTGATTACCCTAGGTAGTCATGTATGTGGAGTCATACAATATTTGTCCTGATTTCTCTGGAGTATTTCATTTAGCATAATGTCCTCAAGGTTGTCCATGCTATAGTCTATGCCAGAATTCCATTCCTTTTAAAGGCTGCTTAACATTCTATTATATGTATATACCACACTTGGTTTTTCCATTCATCCATCAACGGACATTTGGGTTGCTTCCATCTTTTTACTATTGTGAATAATTAACATTGCTACAAACGTGGCTATACACACATCTCTTCAAGACCATGCTTTTATTTCTTCAGGGTATACACCCAGAAGTGGGTTATTAGATTATATGGTAATTCTATATTTAATTTTTCCAAGGAACCACCACACTGCTTTTCATAATGACCGTATCATTTTACATTTCCAACAGCAATGTACAAGGATTCCAGTTTCTCCCCATCCTCACCACTCCTTACTACCATAAAGTAAACACTATTTTTTTCTGATGGAGAAGGAAATGGCAACTCACTCCAGTGTTCTTGCCTGGAGAATCCCAGGGACAGGGGAGCCTGGTGGGCTGCCGTCTATGGGGTCGCACAGAGTCAGACACGACTGAAGCTAGCAGGAAAAAAATTGAATTATTTTCTGATAGTAGCCATCCTAAGAGGTACAAACTGGATTTTGTATGTGCTTTATTTTTTCATACTTCTCCTTCTGTAGGTACTGTACTATACTGGAATAATTTACCTTAAACAGACTGTCTGCTCATCCACTATTACCTCCTCAATGGAAGGAACCAATTCTTTACAGCAATGGAATAACACAGCTTCGAGGAATAAGTTCACAGTAGATGGAGGAAGATCTTGAAAGCCAGGCTGAACTATTTACCCCAAGGGGGACCACCTATTTGTTGTTTCTGTAAGAGGATGCTACCATCATCGCTATTTATTTTTTTGGTCATGCCACACGGCCTGGGGGATCTTAGTTCCCTGACCAGAGATCGAACTTGAACCCCCTGCAGTAGAAGTGCAGATCCCTAACTACTGGAATGCCAGAGAGGTCCCAGTCTGATGCTGCGGGTGATAGGAGCACCGGACAGTAAATAGACAGCATTCTCAGAGCAGAGCAGCAATCCTCTCCCAGTCCTCTCTGCCTCCTTCTCTAGGCTTCCGTCTTCATCCAGACACGCACTGCCCTCAGCCCAGGTATGACTGCACAGCCGGGTGGTGGGACTCCTTGCTCCTCCAGTGCTCAGCCCAGGACAAAAGCAATGGGTACCTAATGAGTATTTCTGGATTGAGGGCAAGAGGAGAAGGGGGCAACAGAGGATGAGATGGTTGGACGGCATCACTGACTCAATGCACATGAGTTTGAGCAAACTCAGGGAGATAGTGAAGGACAGGGAAGCCTGGCGTGCTGCAGTTCATGGGATCGCAGAGTCACACATGACTTAGCAACTGAACAATAATATATGAAATAGATAACAAGAACCTTCCATATAGCACAGGGAACTATACTCAGTATTCTGTAATAACCTATAATGGAAGAGAATGTACAAAAAAATCTTTATGTAGATATAGAGATATAGATATGTATAGCTGAATCACTTTGCTGTGTATCAGAAATCAACACAATGTAAATCAACCATATTTCAATAAAAATTAAAAGTATTTCTGGAGTCTGGTTGAATGTGAGAGTGATCAAAGGCATTTTGAGATCCACACCTGACCACCGATCTGTCCAACTTACATGGAGACCGTTTTCTTAGGGGTGAGCGAGACTTACTTCTTATTACCGTCTCATACAACATCCATATGGTTACCTCCTGAGAAGTAGTAAGGAATCATGGGAAATTTTATCATCACTGAAACAATACTCCCTTGAGAAACAGAGAAAGATGGGAAATTTCAAACGCTCTCACACTCGATTAGGGAAGTCATCTGGCGTTTTGTTCCATGTCTTGTCTGTCCCACAACACGACATAACTTATAAGAGAGGCTTTTATCAGAGTCTTTTCTGGAGACAAGCAAGTTCTGCTTTTTCTCGTGAGATTAATTATTTTATACAGCCTCCTTTCATCTTTTAATTTTGTCAGAATGTTGTAGAGATTATTTCTGCCCCACTTTGATCTTATTGCCAGAAGTAACTGAATTCAATCATAGAGGGGACTGTAACACACGGCCGACCCCAGCAGCACTGAGCTGTCCTTAGGTGGTGAACTGCCCTCTCACGGCCTACTGAAATTTCAATAAGCATGAGACCATTAATCATTTCCCCCTTTTATTTATCTCATCTTTTAAAAATGGGATATATTTCCATCTTCTTTTTTCTACTCTTTTTTCTTCTCACTTCACTCTCCATGTTTAGAAAACATAAGTGAACAAACATATTTAAAAGTCTCCAATAATTCTAATTATTATTACAGCATTAAAGTAGAGAGAAATCTAGGCATTTACCTTTGTATTTTTTGCATTGAGATATAACTGACATATGGACTTCCCTGGCGGCTCAGACAGTAAAGAATCTGCCTACAAGGCAGGAGACCTGGGTTCGATCCTCGGGTTGGGAAGATCCCTTGGAGGAGGGCATGGCAACCCACTCCAGTGGATTGCCTGGAGAATCCCCATGGACAGAAGGCCTGGCGGGCTACAGTCCATAGACTGTAAAGAGCTGGACACGACTGAGTGACTAGCACACACAACCATATAATTGACATTATGACATATAAATGACATATAACATTGTACAAGTTTTAGGTATACAACATAATGATTTGATTTATGCAAATACTGTGAAATGATCCTCACAATAAATTAAGATCCATCACTTCATATTGAGATTTTTTAAAGACTTTTTTTGTCAAAGTATAGTTCATTAAAATGTTTGTTTCTGGTGTACAGCAAAGTGATTCAGTTACATATATGTATATATAACTATACATATAGTAACTGAATATATATATATTTATATAGCAACTGAATATACATATAGTTACTGAATACATATATAGACCCATCATATATATATTCTTTTCCATTACAGATTATAAGATGTTGAGTATAAGTCCTTGTTGTTTATCTTTTTTATATAGTATAGGTATATGTTAACCCCAAACTCCTACAGATTTCTTTTCTTGCAATGAGAACCTTTATGATCAACACTTTTAGCAACTTTCAAACACTCAATACGATACTGTGAACAATACTATATACAGACAGCATAACTCATATGCCCTTCAATTGTAACAGAGGAAAAACATAGGGGAAACATTACAGGTCTTTCCTTGTAGCTTCTGAATCAAAGTGTAACAAGGAGCAAACGTGAGTCCTAGGGGCCCCAGAACCCCTAAGAACCTTCTGCTCCAAAGACATAGAATCCATAGAAGGCATTTCGGAAACCATGGTCCCATCCCTCACGTGGCAGGGAGGATACCAGATACCCACAGGGACCTGTGATTTGTCCCATGTGATGGCCCCGGGCAGCAGGTAGATCTGTCCTCTGAGCCCCCAGTGGCCCTCACCGCCTCTCCTGGAGTCTGTGAGCAGGAGCTCAGGGTCCACCAATGTCTGTGCTCAGAACACAGCCCTCGCACCCCCGCCCTCTCTAGTCTCTAGGGACCACTCACAAGGACCCTCAACCAGTACAGAACCATGGCTAACAGGCTCCTGGTCCTGGGGCAGCTTGACTCCGCTTCCTCTGGGTCCTAAGCAAAGAGATGTCACAGGAAACTGCTGGATTCTAGTCGTGGCCAACTTAAACTGCTACTGCTGCTGCTGCTGCTGCTGCTGCTGCTGCTAAGCTGCTTCAGTCATGTCCAACTCTGTGTGACCTCATAGATGGCAGCCCACCAGACTCCCCCGTCCCTGGAATTCTCCAGGCAAGAACACCGGAGTGGTTTGCCATTTCCCTCTCCAATGCATGAAAGTGAAAGTGAAGATGCTCAGTCGTATCCGACTCTTAGCAACCCCATGGACAGCAGCCTACCAGGCTCCTCCATCCATGGGATCTTCCAGGTAAGAGCACTGGAGTGGGGTACCATTAACTTACACTGTAGGACCTCAAAGCTGGAATGGTCTTGTCCTAAGACTCGAGCCGCACATGGAACAAGTATGCTTTTCTCCAGTAAACCCTTGAGCGACATCCAGTGCCTTTTAGCCCGGCATGCATCAAGAGATGAGGCATCAGACTGATCCAGCCCCGGGCTCATCACTAACTCACCCTGGAGTGGGGGCAAGTCATCTCACCTCTCCTCACACCCTCTCCTTTTCTGCAGAACAGTCAGGATCACTTGGATAATATCTAAGGCACCAGTTGGTCATTGCAGGCTTCTGTGATGGTAAACCAAGGCTGCTGGAAGAACAGACCACTAGGGACATAAGAAGAAGGAAGCGAGTGCAGTGCACGGAGACACCCAAGGCACATAAAGGCCCAGCTGGAGGAAACTGAGCCTTTCTGGACAAGGAGCCAGTCACCAGGCAATGAGTGCACTTATTCCGCAGTTGCAATAAAAACCAGGAAGAGCTGGACTGCTTCGTGTGCACTGGCAGAGTCACTGCTGGACACAAACTAACAGCACCTGCTTGAAACAACACCTGCCCCTCGACCCCTGGCCTAATCAGTGTATCTGTTCAGTGAAACCACTGTGACAGGTCCAGGCAGCCTCATCTGCCTTCATTAGCAAATCTCACTGGTGGCCACAGAAGTCTACTGCGTGGGCACCAACTTTAGAGGCAAACCTCGGGGCTGACAGTGCCCAAGATGCATTGGCATTTTTCATTTTCTCATCACAGGGGTCTGAGTAAATGGGTGTTGGCAGCTGACAGCTGAGGCGGTCTGCGTGTCACCTCCCTGCCATACATGGTTTCTAAGAAAGAGTGCTGGGAAAAGATTCCAGCTTTAGATATCTGTGGCAGCAGCCACAGTGGGCGAGTCTGGGGTGGCCGCTTCTTGCCACGTTTATTTGTGGCAAGAGCAAGAGATGTGGGTGGGGAGGTTCCACTGTGGCTCTGGGCCAAGTTGTAGTAAGGTCATATTTGTACACACACGTCCAAAATAGGCTTCCTAGGTGGCATTTGTGTAAAGAACCCGCCTGCCAATGCAGGAGATGTTGGAGACACAGGTTCAATTCCTGGGTCAGGAAGATCCCCCGGAGGAGGGCAGGGCAATCCACTCCAGTATTCTTGCCTGGAGAATCCCATGGACAGAGGAGCCTGGGGAGCTATAGTCCATGGGGTCACACAGAGTTGGACATGCCTGAAGTGACTTAACCTGCACACATACCTAAAATTAACACAACTTTGTAAATTGACTATACTCCTATTAAAAATGTTTTCAAATAAAGAACAAAGCACTCAAATTAGAGAAAATATCATGGGCATGGAAAAGACACGCTCTAGTGTGGGAATGGAAGTGAGGGAATTTTCTGGAACTTACTGGAAGAAGTAAACCATCACTTCATGGAATAGATGGGGAAAAGTGGAAACAGTGACAGATTTTATTTTCTCATCTCCAAAATCACTATGGACAGTGACTGCAGCCATGAAATTAAAAGGCGCTTGCTCCTTGGAAGAAAAGCTATGACAAACCTAAACAGAGTACTAAAAAGCAGACGTTACTTTGCCGACAAAGGTCCAACTAGTTAAAGTTATGGTTTTTCCAGTAGTCATGTACAGATATGAGAGTTCGACCATAAAGAAGGCTGAGTGCCAAAGAACTGATGCTTTTGAACTGTACTGCTGGAGAAGACTCTGGAGAGTCCTTTGGACAGCAAGGAGATCAAACCAATGAATCCTAAAGAAAATCAACCTTGAATATTCACTGGAAGGACTAATACTGAAGCTGAAGCTCTAATACTTTGGCCACCTGATACAAAGAGTTGACTCACTGGAAAAGAAACTGATGCTGGGAAAGACTGAAGGTGGGAGGAGAAGGGGACGACAGAGGACGAGATGGCTAGATGGCATCACTGACTCAATGGGCATGAGCTTGAGCAAACTCCAGGAGATACTGAAAGTCAGGGAAGTCTGGCGTGCTGCAGTCCATGGGGTTGCAAAGAGTTGGACAAGACTTAGTGACTGAACAACAACCCACCTTAGCAAGGCTGTGCTTTTCAGAGGCTCCACTCCCTGGATGACCATGCCTTCTCTGCCCTGTCCCCCTTTAGCTGGCCATGCCCTTCAGAATCTGTCCCCAAGCCTCATCCATCCCAGCCTACTTATAGTCCTCAGTGCTGACAGTTATGGCTCCAAACATCATCACCTATTGTCCACGGCTACTCCTTCGTTTCATTCCAGCACTTCTGTAATACTGCTAGATGTATTTACAGGAATGCTTTCCTGGGAACTCGGCAGACCCAGAAGCCCACACACCCACTCCTCCTCCTGAACCCCCAGTTCTGCAAGGGGCCCCTCTCCCTTGTTGTCATGCCCACCCTCTCAGGCACTCCTGCCCTCTTGGTTCTGTCTCTTTCTCATTTGGTCTTTCCTCTCTGTGCCTACTGCTGATGCCCACTTCAGGCTCCTGCCAGCCCTTGCTGATCATCTGCTGCCTGTTAGGGGAGTCCAAGAACCCTCTGACATCACCATTAATTGATTTTCTTTCTTATCGAAAGCAAAAGGAAGTATCAATCTGTGACCCCAACTGCTGCCTTAAGGAAGACACTGTCAGGATCTCCATGAACCTTTACAGATGACAGTCTGTGTCTGTTACAGGATACAAGGACGCACACACTACCGGCAGAGGTCCCAGGAGAAGGCATTATGAGTCTGAAAGTCACCACTTCCTGATGCCCAGCATGAGGCAAAGGGCAGGACCAAGAAGGTGACTTCCAAGAATCTCAGCTCTGTAATTTACAGCAAAAAATCAGGGCACTAAAACCTTTCAGCTGTTCTCTGTTACTGGCCTGAAATGTCCATCTCAAAGAACAAGAGAAAACGAACAAAATAAGGTAAGGCCAGGAAGGGACGGATCCCTAATTTTAGCAGAACTAAGATCTCTCACCCTCTCCTCTCTTCTCTAAACTAACTTACATTATCGTATTTATGCTTCTCAACTAATACAGGTCTGATTATCTACCACTTAAGAGCCATAAGTGATTCCATATCTTTATAGAATTCAGCCGCAAGATGCCAGCTCTTGAGTGCTCGAAGTGGTCAATTCAACTAATTCAATCCCTTCCAACGTTTGTAATAAAAATCTGAGTTCAGTGAGGTTAACTGACTTTCCCAACGATTATCCTATTACCATAAATGCTAATTTTATTACATGTTATGCATGCAAGTGTGGCATATTT
>SJYW01046747.1:0-17318 GCA_006410735.1 Raphicerus campestris | reverse complement strand
AGGAGTATGTCAAGGCTGTATATTGTCACCCTGCTTATTTAACTTATATACAAAGTACATCATGAGAAACACTGGACTGGAAGAAGCACAAGCTGGAATCAAGATTACTGGGAGAAATATCAATAACCTCAGATATGCAGATGACACCACCCTTATGGCAGAAAGTGAATAGGAGCTAAAGGACCTCTTGATGAAGGTGAAAGAGGAGAGTGAAAAAGTTGGCTTAAAGCTCAACATTCAGAAAACGAAGATCATGGCATCCGGTCCCATCACTTCATGGGAAATAGATGGGGACACAGTGGAAACAATGTCAGACTTTATTTTGGGGGGGCTCCAAAATCACTGCAGATGGTGACTGCAGCCATGAAATTAAAAGACGCTTACTCCTTGGAAGAAAAGTTATGAGCAACCTAGATAGTATATTCAAAAGCAGAGACAATACTCTGCTGACTAAGGTCCGTCTAGTCAAGGCTATGGTTTTTCCTGTGGTCATATATGGATGTGAGAGTTGGACTGTGAAGAAGGCTGAGCGCCAAAGAATGGATGCTTTTGAACTGTGGTGTTGGAGAAGACTCTTGAAAGTCCCTTGGACTGCAAGGAGATCCAACCAGTCTGTTCTGAAGGAGATCAACCCTGGGATTTCTTTGGAAGGAATGATGCTAAAGCTGAAACTTCAGTACTTTGGCCACCTCATGCAAAGAGTTGACTCATTGGAAAAGACTCTGATGCTGGGAGGAATTGGGGGCAGGAGGAGAAGGGGACGACCGAGGATGAGATGGCTGGATGGCATCACGGACTCGATGGATATGAATCTGAGTGAACTCCGGGAGATGGTGTTGAACAGGGAGGCCTGGCATGCTGCGATTCATGGGGTCGCAAAGAGTCGGACACGACTGAGCAACTGAACTGAATTGAACTGTAATGAAGGAGTGAGTGAAATCGCTCAGTCGTGTCTGACTCTTTGCAACCCCATGAAATGTAGGCTACCAGGCTCCTCCATCCATGGGATTTTCCAGGCAAGTGTATACAGTCTCATTATCCACCTTACTTCACCTCTGCTTCCTGAAACGCAGAGGGAGGGATGTTAAGTTTCAAGTGTTATCTAGGACCTTGCAATGACTTTCAAATTAAAAGCCATTTGCTAAGACAAAGTAGATGACAGCTAGAACCTATGTCCCTGATGATTTTGAGAATCATCCTACCTGCCCAACTTGAAAATTCTTTCACATGAAAGCTAAAGTTTCATCTTATTTAAGCTGGAATATTTTGAGTTGCTTTTTATAGGTGGCTGATCTAATTGATCTAGGATACTTTAAATCATATAAGTGAGTAAGTGATGGATATTTGTTAGAAGGGAGGACTTCTGCTCTGAAGAGTTAATTACAAATCTTTTTAGAGTGTGTCCAGAGTATTTTTCAATTTTATTTCACATTTATTTAATATTCTCACATGTGAAATGATTTCTCATCCTTTTACAAGAATCTTACAAAGAAGGCTATTTACAGTTCTGTGTCCTAGAGTATGGTCTTTACATTTGTGTCCTAAATATCTGGTAAATAATATTGTAGCATTTTTTGATAAAGATGGGGAAGTCATTAAGAAAAGAGACAAGAATGAATCTTAACATTTTGAACACTCTTTCAGGATACTTAGATTCCTTGCTCAGTGTCTGCCTGATTCATTCAATTTCTCTTTATACACAGACACCTTTCTTTTCTGATTTTCATGTTGTTTACTTGCTTTCAACTTCTAGTTTAGAAAGACAGCTTAATTTTCACCCTGATGAACTACCTGTGGGCATTTATTTGTCTTATTTTAACATAACTTCACATGATCAAACAAGTGTTCTCCCCTACTGTGTCTTTACATAAACAATCTAGATGACAGTGCAAATAACACCACAGTGTTCCATACCAGATGGAATGAGATAACTTATTGAATAGAAACAAGAACATTGAAAGTGAATACACACACAAAGCAGAAAACTTTTTCTTCCCAATTAGTGTTTGAAATAGCAAACCTGCTTTATAATTATTGAATATATGACTTCATACTGATAACAAAAAGCACATTACCTGATGTATCTCCTGCTATTGCTATTATGGAAAAGGGGAAATAAATTTAGTTCCACTATCATTTTTTGTATCTTAAAAGAGTTATAAGTTGTTCTGAGAGCCATGATAATCACAGACAAGTTTATTTACATTCATTATAAAAACAAGTATACATATGATATCATGCATTGATATTAATCTACTAAATGCTTAAATTAATTTTGCTTCTATAGTTTAGTAACTATTGTTAAGTTCATTCAGGTTTTGGATTGGAAGAGAGTTAAATGTAGGTTGTAAGAGTCATAATTTTTTAAACTGAATTTTTTAAACTGAAATGCAGATTGTGAGTATTGTGAGAAGAAAAAAGATTGGGGTATAAAGTAAAGCAACAAGAGAAAATTAACTCTTCATAATNCATGTATATATATGATATCATGCATTGATATTAATCTACTAAATGTTTAAATTAATTTTGCTTCTATAGTTTAGTAACTATTGTTAAGTTCAGTAAGTTGTAAGAGTCATAATTTTTTAAACTGAAATGCAGGTTGTGAGTATTGTGAGAAGAAAAAAGATTGGGGTATAAAGTAAAGCAAATAGAGAAAATTAACTCTTCATAATTCACCTTTCTTTCAACAAATATTCTTTATATACCTATGTACTGTGTGCTGTGCCTAGTCTCTCATTTCTGTCTGAATCTTTGTAACCTCATGGACTGTAGCCCAGCAAGCTTCTTTGTCCATGAGATTCTCCAGGCAAGAATACTAGAGTGGATTGTCATGCCCTCCTCCAGGGAGGAGGCTCAGACCCGGGAATCAAACCTGTGTCTCCTGCATTGCAGGTGGATTCTTTACCAGATGAGCTTTCAGGAAAGCCCTGGAGNACCTTTCTTTCAACAGATATTCTTTATATACCTATGTGCTGTGTGCTGTGCCTAGTCCCTCATTTCTGTCTGAATTTTTGTAACCTCATGGACTGTAGCCCAGCAAGCTTTTTTGTCCATGAGATTCTCCAGGCAAGAATACTAGAATGGATTGTCATGCCCTCCCCCAGGGAGGAGGCTCAGGCCTGGGAGTCAAACCTGTGTCTCCTGCATTGCAGGTAGATTCTTTACCAGCTGAGCTTTCAGGAAAGCCCTGGAGAAGAGAGTAGCTGTAGCAAATGAGAAGATCAAGAATTCAATGCAAATGTCAGCATAGAGGTATAAGTAGACACAAGAAAGTAGATCAAGAATTCAATTTATTTTTACAAAAGAACAGTGATTACACTGAATTTAATAGAATTTCAAGTGTCAAGGTATATCAGTTGACTGTTTATAGTTGTAGTTTGTTGATACTGAAATACACTAAAAGACAATAATATAAGGTTGAAACATTCTTATATTGTTTATATTAGAAATAATTTCAAATCTCAAAAAAGTGACTCTTACATTACTCTCAATAAGCTCCACAAATGATATATTTACTGATTTTTAAGATGTATGTCACAATGTTTCTCATGATGCCTTTTGACTTTAGATGTTTGGAGAAGTCAGTTTTTAAGTTTCAAAAGACATGAAGATTAAACTCAATTATATCAACTTTAAAAATACTGGTAAAAGTAGCTAATATTGAATAACTACTTACAAAGTGCCAAGATATAAACGAAGTGCTTTTTAAATTTTTAGCTCTTTCTCACCACATTCGTAGGCAGCAATTATCATAATTAACCTCATTCACAGGTAAAAAAGGCTGAATGAAATGAAGTAATCTGTCTTTATATTACTGGAGTGCAAGAGACCTTTGTTAAAAGCAGTGTGCTAAGCATATCATCTCTATGATAGATTATCATCATTCCAGGGGATTGAGATAGACAGAACAGGGAGAATTATCTGTGCTAGATTCATCCTGATATAGTGGGAAATCTGTGCAGCAAAAATGACCTTAATACTTTTATAATATTTATCTTATCAATATAAATAAAATTCAAACTGTTAGTGATTCACAACATGTCTGAATCAACCTTTGCTGGAAATGAAGAGCATAACTGAAATGATCTCATCTAGAGATATGTCAAGGCCTAAAGGAAATGCTTTTTAAGTTTTTAGCTCTTTCTGTTCTCACTACATACTTAGGTAATTTTTATAATTAGCCTCATTCACAGATAAAATGCATAGACTTTTCAGGGCTCTGGAGAATACTGCAAAGTAGATTCCAGATATAATAAAATGTTAACAGAAAAACACCCCCAAAACACATTTTAAATATGAGATGCAATTGAAATTCTATAAAAGCAGATATACTGAATATATATATATATATGCTTTATCCAAACTCTTGGTAACATGTCCCAGGGTATGTAACAGAGTTTATTATTTTTTAATTAATTTAAACAGACTGTCCATGGCTCCCCTCCACAGCTAGGTTTTCTAATAAAGTACCATTTTTATATAAAATAATTTAAATTTATTTGGCAAAGATTATTATCCAGAGTTGAAACTCTTGTTTCAGAGTAAATTAATATATTATGTACATAATATCTATTGTTCTCTTTAGAAACAGCAGAAAATTACTCCCCCCACACACAAAAAAAAACAAGAAAAGATAAAGTTTAAAAAAAAATCAGCTGTGAAAGTTTATATACACACATATATTCATCTCCCATTTTAAAATATGCTTTATAGTCATTTTAAATTTTAGTCTAACATCTGGAGATATCCTTCAGTGGTCATAAGTTTAATGGGAAATTTTTTAAATTAATATTTTATTTCAAATTTTTTAACCATAGAAATTTTGTCATTGTTTCTCTGTGAACAAAATGTGTGTGAATTTTGTATGACACTGCCATAATCATTTAACACCAAATGCTCTTAAGATATTTGCAAAGTAACCAGTGTCCACAAGATATAAAATCTGAGCATGGTGTTAATTGCTCACATTCTGTTAATCTTCAAGTCATGACATGCCAATAATTTTAAAAGTGTAAAATTGATATGCTGTGTATATGGAGACAGGGCAGGTTTTGTTCTAACACTGTGTAACTGTTTATAAGTATTCACCTATTTTTTTGGTTCAGTTGCTCAGCCATGTCCTGGTCTTTGCGACTCCATGGACTGCTGCACACCAGGCTTCCCCTGTCCTTCACCATCTCCTGGAGTTTGTTCAAACCAGGTGGTGTTACTGGTGAAGAACCTGCCTGCTAATGCAGGAGATGTAAGAGAAGCTGGTTTAATCCCTGGGTCAAGGAAATGGCAACCCCACTCCAGTATTAATGCCTGGAGAATCCCATTGATAGAGGAGCCAGACTAGTTACAGTTCACAAACAGTCAGACACTACCGAAGAGACTTAGCACATACATATTCTCCTGAGTCAGTGATGCCATCCAACCATCTCATCCTCTGTCGTCTCTTTATTGTCCTGCCTTCAATCTTTCAAGCCGTGAGGTCTTTTCTAAAGAGTCGGCTCCTTGCATCATGTGGCCCAATATTGGAGTTTCATCTTTAGCATCAGTCCTCCAAATGAATATTCAGGGTTGGTTTACTTTTGGATTGACTGGTTTGATCTCTTTGTAGTTCAAGGGATTCTCAAGAATCTTCTCCAACACCATAGTTCAAAAGCATCAATTCTTTGGTGTTCAGCATTCTTACAAGACCTTCTAGAACTAACACCAAAAACAGATGTCCCTTTCATTATAGGGGACTGGAATGCAAAAATAGAAAGTCAAGAAACATCTGTAGTAATGGGCAAATTTGGTCTTAGAGTATAGAATTAAGCAGTGCAAAGGCTAAAAGAGTTCTGCTAAGAGAATGCACTGGTCATAGCAAACATCCTCTTCACACAGCACGAGAGAAGACAACACATGGACATCACCAGTTCGGTTCAGTCACTCAGTTGTGTCCAACTCTTTGCGGCTCCATGGACTGCAGCATGTCGGGCCTCCCTGTCCATCACCAACTCCTGGAGTTGACTCAAACTCATGTCCACTGAGTCAGTGATGCCATCCAGCCATCTCATCCTGTTGTCCTCTTCTTTTCTTGCTTTCAATCTTTCCCAGTATCAAGGTCTTTTCCAATGAGTCAGCTCTTCACATCAAGTGGCCAAAGTATTGGAGTTTCAGCTTCATGTATATAATCATAGATATACAATAGAAAATATATTATATATTATATAATTATATATACTTTGCATACTTTAAATATAAATGTTTTAGATATAAATAAGTATATATATATATATATAATTTTATTGCACTTTGGTNCCTCTTCTTTTCTTGCTTTCAATCTTTCCCAGTATCAAGGTCTTTTCCAATGAGTCAGCTCTTCACATTAAGTGGCCAAGTATTGGAGTTTCAGCTTCATGTATATAATCATATATATACAATAGAATATATATTATATATTATATAATTATATATACTTTGCATACTTTAAATATAAATGTTTTAGATATAAATAAGTATATATACTTATATACTTATTGATATTTGTTTTTTATGAATTAAATATTTGTGGCAATTCTTCATGACAGTACTAGTTGCTCAGTTGTGTCCGACTCTTTAACATCCTATGGACTATAGTCTATGAGGCTTCTTTGTCCAAGGGGTTCTCCAGGCAAGAATACTGGAGTGGGTTACCATTCCCTTCTCCAGGGAATCTTCCCTACTCAGGGTTGGAACCTGGGTTTCCTGCACGACAGATGGATTCTTTACCATCTGAGCCACAATGGAAGCCCCAATTCTGCATAGAGTAAATCTACTGGAGCCATTTCTCCAACAGTATTTTCTCACATTCTGTCTCTGTGTCACATTTTGATAATTTTTAAAATATTTTATCTTTTTATTATGGTGATCTTTCATNGATTCTTTACCATCTGAGCCACAATGGAAGCCCCAATTCTGCATAGAGTAAATCTATTGGAGCCATTTCTCCAACAGTATTTTCTCACATTCTGTCTCTGTGTCACATTTTGATAATTTTTAAAATATTTTATTTTTTTATTATGGTGATCTTTCATCATTGATAGTTGGTGCTATTACTGCTACTTTAAGACTCAATGATGATTAGCATTTTTTAGAAATAAAGTGTTTATAAATTAAATTACATTATCTTTTTTAGATATGATGATGTTGCACAATTGATAGACCATACTATCTTATAAACATAAGTTTTATATTCACCCTGAAACCAAAAATCTNTCTGTTTTTCCATGTCCTGTTCTAACTATTACTTCCTGACCTGCATATAGGTTTCTCAAGAGACAGGTCAGGTGGTAGTATTGGAAGTTCAAATCATAAGACCTGTCTCTTATACACATCTACAATTGATAGACCATACTATCTTATAAACATAAGTTTTATATTCACCCTGAAACCAAAAATCTTTGTGATTCACTTATTGTGATTCACTTTATTGAGGTGGTTTGAAACCAAACTTTAGTAATTCTGTAAAATAAATTACAGCTACTCCTATGAATGAAGTATTTAAAAAATATAATTTATTTTTACTTTGCTGGTAAGAAACTAAATTTTGAATAAAAAGTATACTGACAAAATAAATAAATAAATAAATAAATAAATTTAATTTATTTTAATTTATAATTATGCTGCATATGCATTAAGTTGATACTTAAACATCCAATTAAAATTGGAAGTCCAATTTTTTACTTCTTTTTTGGATTTAATATATGCTATAGTAATTTCTTCATATACTTTCATATATCTATATTTTCTCTTCACCTCCAAATAAATCCTAAAATAGCTTAATAGCTCTCTAGTTAGTGTGGGACACATGAACAGCTACTGGTGTTTTTTTTTTTTAATGGGGAGAAAATAAAATTACTCCTGAATTTGTATTTTCCAAAGGCATGCTTTGTACGATGCTTTCTGTATGTGAATTATTTATCTCATCTTTTAAAATAGCTCATCCTTGCACACTTCCTCAACATGCTGCAAAATCCCCAGTTTCTTTCTGTATTCAAGATATGAGGCCACCAAATACTAGTTTCTTCTCTGTATCTGTGCCTGCCTCTCTTTTGCTATATTCATGAGTTTCATGCATTTTTTAGATCCTACATATAAGTGATACCATATAATATTTGTCTTTCTGTTACTGACTCATTTCAATTAGCACAGTACCCNGGCCACCAAATACTAGTTTCTTCTCTGTATCTGTGCCTGCCTCTCTTTTGCTATATTCATGAGTTTCCTGCATTTTTTAGATCCTACATATAAGTGATACCATATAATATTTGTCTTTCTGTTACTGACTCATTTCAATTAGCAAAGTACCCTTTAAGTCCATCCAAGTTGCTACAAATGGGAAAAAAATGTTATTTTATTGTCAAATAGTATTCCAGTGTATATATATTTACCACATCTTCTTTATCCATTCATCTGTTGGTGAACACTTAGGTTGATTTCATATTTTGACGATTGTAACTAATGCTACTATAAACATTTAGGTGCATGTATCTTTTTGAATTAGTACTTTTGTAGTAGTATTTTTGAATTAGTATTCAGATATATATCCATGAGTAGAATTACTGAGTTGTATGGTAGTTATAGTTTTACTTTTCTGTGTGAACACCATACTGCTTTTCATAGGGGTTTTATCAGTTTACATTCCCACCAACAGTGAAGGAAAATTTCCTTTGCGTTCCCTAGTGATGGGTTCCCACTTTGACAAGGGGGTAATATAGAAGTGAGGAAATAGAAGCATAAACTAGTAGGTTACATGGATGTATGGTAACATTTGTTGAATATAGCAACTATTTGCAATAACTGTAAATAGAGAGGAAAGTTTAAAATTATACAAAAATTAAAAGAAAAATTTAATGAGGTTACTTCATATCTTTAAAGTAATATATGACAGTTATTTCTTTGCACATATAATTTTTTTAATCTTTTCTATTTTTTCAATTGAAATGTTTTCTCTTAAATATTCTTCAATTTTAAGAAATAGTAAAAACATTTATAAAAGAAATTTTACTAAGTTTTACACTTGGTAGAAGGAACTGTCTTGTCCATAACTGCCATCAATATCTTTTGAAATTAAATTCCTTTGACTTTGTTTCAGTCTTTGGTCACATCTGAAGGTAAACACCTCTTGCACTTTGCAATGACTGTATTTTATACCAGAAGAGCTTACTTGCATCTTTTAATTATTCCTCATAGAAGCATGAGTGTATTTATAAATAGCTTGTTATCACTTTTATTCAATGAATATAAGGGAAACCTATTTGGCTTCCTTATAGTACAACTGACAGAGGAATATATATGAGAAAAAGTTAGTAAGACATGCCATTTTTATTTGCTTTTTCATTCTTTTTTTTTCCCCAGTAAATTAAATAACCTTNTCACTTTTATTCAATGAATATAAGGGAAACCTATTTGGCTTCCTTATAGTACAACTGACAGAGGAACATATATGAGAAAAAGTTAGTAAGACATGCCATTTTTATTTGCTTTTTCATTCTTTTTTTTTCTTTCAGTAAATTAAATAATCTTAGCAGTTCTTCAAAAGAAATCTACACCTTTACTAGATTGCAATTGATGTTACTTCCACCTTAATGTCCCTGGCCTCACCAGCAATGATGATGTAGTTAGAACTTTAGTAGCCAGATTGGCTTCTTTCAAACTACCTATAGAGACAAGCAGACAAAAAGGCTATAGTAGTTAAAAAGATACTAGTATGACAACAGATAAACCCATTGAAATGCAAAGTGATGGGAACAAATATTAAATTTTAGGAAGTGAGAGAAAAGGAGACATGGAATCCTTTTTTCTGCTCTTGGATCCAATGTAAGAGCCCTGGATTCAGAGTTGTAAGTTATATTTGATAACTTACTGAACATATTTCAGCCCTACTTTTCTCAGGTTAGTACTAAAGAAAATAATCATATTTATGCAATACAATTTTCAAAATGATAAAACTTAATCTCATATGTGAAAGTAATTAAATAATGATTTGTTCTACACAAATTCAGCCTATAATTAATATATTTACGTAGTGTTATGAATGGCCTCTATCCTTATTGTCCAGAGAAGACATCTATAAAATCACCTGAAACACAACAGAGATGTTAAAATTAATTTAAAAGGCATTTAGCATGTAGTCACATTCATTCCCTTAAGGCTGTTTGATTAATTCCTGTGTGCCACGTATCACTCTTTAAAATAATGAAATTTTCTAACCTACCTTCTGAGAATTCACTGACAAAGAGATGATTTATTCTTTGGCTTTGCACTTTAGTGTTTATTAAATTTCCTGTTATTGAGTGGATTCTGGATGCCTCTTAGTTTTAGACATGAAACATGCACAGCTTTTTCTAAATAACGGGTAAGCAGATTTCTCAGGTGTCCAAATGGTGAAGTGAATGAAACACCAGAAGATATCAGTCAGATTATATCCGAAATTTTTGCAAGTATTTCAAGCAACATGAGCTTGTAAAAAGAATACTACTCTCACGTACATACCAACATTTTCTCAGGAGAAAGACAAATTCCAATAAAAGTGTTACTAAGTCACATTATCCAGTAACAACTATGTAATTTTTCTGTGGCAGAACATAAATTACATATGAAGCAGTGAAAAGAAGCTATTGATATGATGTACTTAACTTCTTATTGGTCACAAAGAAAATATCAATATCTGTGGTTCTGTTCAGTTCCGTTCAGTCCTTCAGTTGTGTCCAACTCTTTGTGACCCCATGAATCGCAGCACGCCAGGCCTCCCTGACCATCACCAACTCCGGGAGTTCACTCAGACTCATGTCCATCGAGTCAGTGATGCCATCCAGCAATCTCAACTTCTGTCGGCCCCTTTTCCTCCTGTCCCCAATCCATCCCAGCATTAGAGTCTTTTCCACTGAGTCAACTCTTCAGATGAGGTGGACAAAGTATTGGGGTTTCAGCTTTACCATCAGTCCATCCAATGAACACCCAGGACTGATCTCCTTTAGAATGGACTGGTTGGATCTCCTTGTAGTCCAAGGGATTCTCAAGACTCTTCTTCAACACCACAGTTCAAAAGCATCAATTCTTTGGCACTTAGCTTTCTTCACAGTCCAAATCTCTCATACATTCATGACCACTGGAAAAACTGTAGCATTGACTAGATGGACCTTTGTTGGCAATGTCTCTGCTTTTGAATATGCTATCTAGGTTGGTCATAACTTTCCTTCCAAGGAATAAGCATCTTTTAATTTCATGGCTGCAATCACCATCTGCAGTGATTTTGGAACCCCTCCAAATAAAGGCTGACACTGTTTCCACTGTTTTCTCATCTATTTCCCATGAAGTGATGGGAACAGATGCCATGATCTTCGTTTTCTGAATGTTGAGCTTTAAGCCAACTTTTTCACTCTCCTCTTTCACTTTCAACAAGAGACGTTTTAGTTCCTGTTCACTTTCTGCCATAAGAATGGTATCATCTGCATATCTGAGGTTATTGATATTTCTCCCGGTAATCTTGATTCCAGCTTGTGATTCTTCCAGTCCAGCATTTCTCATGATGTACTCTGCATATAACTTAAATAAGCCAGGTAAATTATACAGCCTTGACATAGTCCTTTTCCTATTTGGAACCAGTCTGTTTTTCCATGTCCTGTTCTAACTATTACTTCCTGACCTGCATATAGGTTTCTCAAGAGACAGGTCAGGTGGTAGTATTGGAAGTTCAAATCATAAGACATTTGATTTATTGTAAGCAATCTGATATGGCAGTCTATAGTAAGAAAAGTGTGTTTATAGAAGGTAGAAATGGGTATTTATTAGCAACTAAATAATGAAAAGTAGCAATTATTACTCTTAAGAAATATTTGGACTGTTAATATGGTGACTGCAAAAGAGATAGAAAGGCAGGAAAAAAGACAGAATAGAAAATATGCATTTCTATAAGTCAGTTTTAGACTATACGTTGCTTTTTAATGGGCATGTGTGGAAATGGAACCCATCTTTACTGCAATTAGGCAAAAATAAACTTGTGCCTGTTCAGAAATGGCAACAATCCTGTTTTCATAACATTGACATAATGGTGATAATTCATTGAGAATGTGGAAAACAGAATATGAATTAGAACAGAATCTTGAAATCACATACAGAAGTTTAAAAAACAAATGTCAATAAAATCCTTGTAGAAATTACAATCAAAATAATAGGAAAAATAATAAGATGCATTCAGTATTACAGATAGAAAAGCAGAAGTTTTAAGATTGTTCAGGGAACAAAATGAACCAATCTTAAATTAGCTGTAGAAAGGGAAGAGGATGTTGGCTATGGCAAACAGTTAGGAAAGAATAGAGGTGCTTCCCTGGTGCCTCAGACAGTAAAAGAATCTGCCTGCAGTACAGCAGATCAGGGTTTGTGTCCTGAGTTGGGAAGTTCCCCTGGAGAAGGAAATGGCAATCCATGCCGGTATTCTTCTCTGGCTAATTCCATGGAAAGAGCAGCCTGGAGAAGCTACAGCCCATGAGATCACAAACAGTTGGACATGACTGACCAACTAACACACACACACACACACACACACACACACACACACACGCACACATACCAACGTGCACAGTGAGTATAGAGCAGTGAATATAGTGACTAAATGGCCTGTGAAAAAGTAGGGGGTGAATGGAGACTTTTTTCTTTTTTTTTGTAAGTTTGATGCAGAAGTTTAAGACATTATTTGTGTTTAAATCTGAATGGAGAAATGCTTTTCACCACACAACTGACTAAACTTGATTGCATCTAAGGGAAATAAGTAAGTTGAAAAATACAAAACTGAAGATACACAAAAAGGGATAAAGAAAAATATGTGATCAAAGGCTAAAGTGGTAAGCACTAAATGTAATAATTTGATATTGGAAAGGAGAGCAAAACACAAAGTAAGCAGTCCAGCAGCAAAAAGCCTTCAGTTCAGTTCAGTCGCTCAGTCGTGTCCGACTCTTTGCGACCCCATGAATCGCAGCACGCCAGGCCTCCCTGTCCACTACCATCTCCAGGAGTTCACTCAGACTCACGCTCATCGAGTCCGTGATGCATCCAGCCATCTCCTCCTCTGTCGTCCCCTTCTCCTTCTGCCCCCAATCCCTCTCAGCATCAAAGTCTTTTCCAGTGGAGTTGTACTTTATTTCTAATTGTATTTGCTTCATAACTTTAAGTAAATCATTGAGTGTCTTGGGCTCTATTTCCTTATCTATAAAATATAGTTGATAAACACACATGACTGTCCCAACATGGATTGAAACCACAAAGGGATTAAAGGTGTTTCATCAGTTGAAAAATGTTCTAGATAGGATTAGTGTTATTATTTTCTGAAAAAATAAATAAATAAAAGCGCTTTGGAAACTGTAAGTGAAGGGAGCAGCAAAAATGTTCCACAGTTTTTACTATGGAAAGATTTAGTGTACCTGGTTTAGTTAGGTTAAATTTGCATAGAACTCATGTTTGTATATTTCTTTGTTTATTTTTTTTATTATTGCTTGCACAACTTACTGATAGTTATCATACTACATAATATCCCAGTAAGATAATTCTCAGTTGGGTTATCTGATTTAAATTGCATCTATAAATGCACTCTTGCCAACTCTAAAACAAATTTCCCATGAAGGTACCCCAAAATTATGAAATAAAGAACTCTCTTAATTGATCTTATGCATTCATGTAATCTGAACAGTGTATAAGTAGCAATAAAAGTTGCAATAGCCCTTAGGACTTACGCCTGACAAGCAGTCTGTGGTAAGCAATAAAGATTCAAGGATAACAATATGAATCAGTTTTCTAACTATACTGTTCACAGTGAGAGAGCAATAGCATAGAACATATTTTTATTTGTACATGCAAAAATAGTTCCTGATAATAAAAATGTCAGTATATGATATTGCAAGGAATACTTCACCCTACTGTTCCTAGAGGAATTCATAACACTCTAACTAGCAGTTTTCTTTCTCTACAGATTTCAAAATGCAAATTGATTTGTTCATTTTCCTGGTTTAGAGAAACATAATATGCCTTGGCTGCACCCATGAGATTTTTCAGATTTCCTTTACTCAAAGCAAAGTATTTATTGATACTTATGAGCAAATGCCCCCGGGGTCATACTGAAAGCACAAAGGCTCACTAGGATCCACTGACCAATTTTTTAAAATCATATGGAATTTCAAATGATTAAGCTTAAGTAACATATATTTCATGTTTTAAACCAACCAAGATTATTATTATTTTTATTCCTAAAGCTAAGAATTTAAATTGTGTCATTAGCCCTTTATTCAAAAGCACTTGCATTACATTATACTCACTATTGAAGGTAATATGTATCATAAAGTATGTAAGATATAGGTAGAAAGTGTTTTAAAGATTTAAAGTCAACAAAAACTACTTTTATCACAGAAAAACTGGAAGAATCTCAGAGTGAGACTATTTAAAAAATCATTGTGTACAAACTATACATCATATACCTGGCAGGAATGTTACAAATAGTAAGATGTAAAAGTCATTTTGTACCAAAGGGAGGGAGTTTGGGAAGGGAATATAATAATAAAATAAGTTCTACAATGCCCCAAATGCAAGTGATGATGTGAGAATAGAAGCAGTGCTCAAAGACAGCTGAAAAGGGGGAGAATTTAGATATGGACAGATATCTGAAAGAATTCTGTGAAGGAAACATTTCTGTTCTACCAGATATTTTGTCAGGACTTTGCCAGATGACACATGTAAAGGATNTGTAAGTGAAGGGAGCAGCAAAAATGTTCCACAGTTTTTACTATGGAAAGATTTAGTGTACCTGGTTTAGTTAGGTTAAATTTGCATAGAACTCATGTTTGTATATTTCTTTGTTTATTTTTTTTATTATTGCTTGCACAACTTACTGATAGTTATCATACTACATAATATCCCAGTAAGATAATTCTCAGTTGGGTTATCTGATTTAAATTGCATCTATAAATGCACTCTTGCCAACTCTAAAACAAATTTCCCATGAAGGTACCCCAAAATTATGAAATAAAGAACTCTCTTAATTGATCTTATGCATTCATGTAATCTGAACAGTGTATAAGTAGCAATAAAAGTTGCAATAGCCCTTAGGACTTACGCCTGACAAGCAGTCTGTGGTAAGCAATAAAGATTCAAGGATAACAATATGAATCAGTTTTCTAACTATACTGTTCACAGTGAGAGAGCAATAGCATAGAACATATTTTTATTTGTACATGCAAAAATAGTTCCTGATAATAAAAATGTCAGTATATGATATTGCAAGGAATACTTCACCCTACTGTTCCTAGAGGAATTCATAACACTCTAACTAGCAGTTTTCTTTCTCTACAGATTTCAAAATGCAAATTGATTTGTTCATTTTCCTGGTTTAGAGAAACATAATATGCCTTGGCTGCACCCATGAGATTTTTCAGATTTCCTTTACTCAAAGCAAAGTATTTATTAATACTTATGAGCAAATGCCCCCGGGGTCATACTGAAAGCACAAAGGCTCACTAGGATCCACTGACCAATTTTTTAAAATCATATGGAATTTCAAATGATTAAGCTTAAGTAACATATATTTCATGTTTTAAACCAACCAAGATTATTATTATTTTTATTCCTAAAGCTAAGAATTTAAATTGTGTCATTAGCCCTTTATTCAAAAGCACTTGCATTACATTATACTCACTATTGAAGGTAATATGTATCATAAAGTATGTAAGATATAGGTAGAAAGTGTTTTAAAGATTTAAAGTCAACAAAAACTACTTTTATCACAGAAAAACTGGAAGACTCTCAGAGTGAGACTATTTAAAAAATCATTGTGTACAAACTATGTATCATATACCTGGCAGGAATGTTACAAATAGTAAGATGTAAAAGTCATTTTGTACCAAAGGGAGGGAGTTTGGGAAGGGAATATAATAATAAAATAAGTTCTACAATGCTCCAAATGCAAGTGATGATGTGAGAATAGAAGCAGTGCTCAAAGACAGCTGAAAAGGGGGAGAATTTAGATATGGACAGATATCTGAAAGAATTCTGTGAAGGAAACATTTCTGTTCTACCAGATATTTTGTCAGGACTTTGCCAGATGACACATGTAAAGGATGAAGGCATGGGCAAACACAGCATGATGAGAAATGAGAAACTACAGGTAGTTAAATATAGTCTGTCTGAAGACAGAAATGTTAGGAATGACAGGTGAGTTAAAAGCACGAATCCCTTTCGTAACATACTAAGAAGTGAAAGTTTGTTGTTTTTTTTCACTCAAGGTGATGAGAAGCCATTTTAATGTTTAAGTGTAATTTCAAGGCACTCCTCCTACAGAGATTATTCTGACAGCAGAGTTGGAAAGTAGAAACAAGGAGACCCAAAGAGGGGGAAGGAAAATATATGTGGAGAAACATGGAGATGAGGAGACTCAGAACAGAACAGACTGCTGTATAAATGTGGTCCCCTTTACTTATTCATTTGATGTGTTATATAAATGATAGATAAATTTATGTGCACTCTCCAGTTTTGGACTTGGGTAACTGGATGGATTCTCTGAAAACAACACTAAGGTAGGAGTAAAGGGAGGTAGATTCCCTTATGAGAAGAAAAGTGCTGTTTGACGAGTGGCTTTACTGAAACTAACTCATTGTCAAAAAATTAATGATTTCACTATCCTTCCTGTCTCTAAACAGCCATAAATTTAAGCACTACAAAGATGTTTAGGGATGTACAGGCTTGTGGGACTTCAAGATAGCTGATGTAGGGGTAAAAAGTAGAATGAGTCATCAGAGGGGTTAGAATGAACTGAATCAAGTAACTTAAGTCTTGGAAATGTAAATTCTTATGTCTTCTGAACTGCACTTTGCACAGTTGAAGAAAACTTAGCCTCATGTTTATCTAAAAGATCACAGGAGAAAATGATTGAGGCAGATTCACTAGTTGTCTCTCCCACAACATCTGAGGTACTTTGGCTTCCCTGGCAACTCAGACTGTAAAGAATCCTCCTGCAATGCAGGAGACCCAGGTTCGATCCTTGGTCAGGAAGATCCCCTGGAGATGGGGATGGCTACCTACTCCAGTATTCAGCCTGGAGAATTCCATTAACAGAGAGGCCTGGCAGGCTACAGTCGATGGTGTCACAAAGAGTCGGACACAACTGAGCAACTAATGCTTACAATAATTTCAAAGTACTCATGCAAGAACACTCCAGTGTTCTTGCTTGGAGAATCCCAGGGACGGCGGGCTGCCATCTATCGGGTTGCACAGAGTAGGACATGACCAAAGCAACTTAGCATCTAAGCTAAGCGTTGTGCACAGTT
>SJYW01046746.1:607282-638677 GCA_006410735.1 Raphicerus campestris | reverse complement strand
CTAAGACAGGCCAAAAGAACATCCTGATTTGGCCTGAGACCCAAAAATAAAGATTATACCTTATTTAATTTGTAACTAAATAAAAATATATACAGAACAGCTATGTTGGGATACTATTACCAAAGCTCTTTGTCCTTTTTCTAAATAAGAAATAAGAGGCCTAAATTTTCTAAAATAAGAAATAAGAGGCCTTATTTTCTGAATAAGAGACCTACCCTCTAAATACTCAGATGAAATAATTTCTCTAAATAGAAACCAAACAATGAAAAATATACTCTTTGAAAAAGTCCAGAATTGTGCAATTAATCAATCATAAGTAGCCTTAGTATGTAAGCCTATGTGTGACTCTGGTTGGGGGGAAGATAGAGATCAATTAAATTAAAAGTTATCTCATCAGATCAGTCAGTATGCTTTTCGTTGCAAGGAACAGAATGTCCAAATCAAATTGGTTTTTAAAAAAACTAGGGTGGGGACATTTATTGGCTCATGAAGGATGAATTTAAGCAGAGCTGGATATAAGGGCTGAAACTGTGTCCTAGGACTCAGTTTCTCCCCAGCCTTGGGTCAGTTTCCACCCATCGTGATGATGCAGAGAATACTCATGTTTGCCTCAAACTAATGATCTTCTCTTCTCAACCAAAGTAGAAGACATGGGCTCTCTCATCAGTTAGACTGAACAAAAGCCCTGGACCTTGATTCCAGGCTCATACTGGGTCCTGTACCACCTCCTAAATCAGTACCTATAGCCAGGAGGATAGAAATTCTATTGATTGGCTCAGGCTGCACACCAAACTCAGCCATATCCAAACAGCATTGAAAATAATAATGAGGAGGAGGATAATGATGATAGGAATGGAGGCCTGACAGACTCATGAGAATTTCCATTACCATCAGATTTCCCATGTCAACAATCTTATGGGAAATAGACTAAGATGAAGAAATGAACTTAGAAAAGCATCACCTCAGCTTGGATTTTTGTATCTTGCTAATTGCTAAATACTCTCCTTTTGCAGTGCAGGAAACCAGGGTTCTATATCTGGGTTGGGAAGATCCCCTGGAGAAGGAAATGGCAACCCACTGCAGTACCCTTCCCTGGAAAATCTCATGGACTGAGGACAGAGGAGCCTGGTGGTCTGCAGTCCATTGGGTCACAAAGAGTCGGGCATGACTGAGTAACTAACACTTACTTATTTACTTACTTACTGCTTTTGCTCAGCCATGCAGCCCTCACTATAACTTTACCCTGATATCTATGAAGCTAAGGAATGCAGGTGCCAAATATTCAACTATTACTCAAGAACATTCACTAGATCTGGCCTTGTAGATTGCCCTTAAATTTTTCAGCTTTAGAAAATAAAACTGATATTAACCCACAAATTTTCAATTATACTTCAAGACAGAACAGCTTTGTGGCAGAAACTGTTCTCAACCTTTATTAAAAATCTCATTTGCCAGCAACCTCATATATTTTTTACATGTCTACCCTCATTTCTTCAAATCTGCACCATAGCACATTTTTCTTGGCTATAATTAGTCTCTAAGACTTATTAGCACAGGAGTAGCACTGAGAAACTCTAAATGACAAGTCAACACTGATTCCTGTTTTTATGTTTTTCATGATTCTCAGGAAAAATATTTGATATTTTCTCCTGGAAGAAACCACCTCATGAGCATTCTTCTCTACACTCCTTGAGAAGAGCTAACATTATTAGAAGGGAGTATTAGTATAAATTCTTCAACTAACACATCAGAAGGATTAGTCTGAGCATATCTGAGGATACTGTAGGAAAACTTTCAGGCGGGTCAGGAGAAAGCAAGTTAAAACCAACCCATTACCAGCTGCTGCACACAGTGGATCAATACCACTAACTGACAACTTTTCATATGAAACTCAAGCAGTTTGACGCTTCCTTTTTCTGTTCCCTGAATATCTGTTCTCTCCACTTCAAAGGGTATTGATGAAGAGGTAGGAGATGGGGTTCACACACACGATGCTCATCTTCTGTCCTGGGGCTGCCAGGCCATGATTAAAGGGTCAGGCTCTGACTATTTCCTCTTCAACAGTGAAGGCTAGAAGCCTGGAAACAAGGGTACCTGCTCCAGAATCCAGTCTGCTGGTTTCAACCATAGCAGTGCCACTGCTAACCTTGCATGCAACCTTGATAGAACTCCTTAACTCTCTGAGCGCCTTGTTTCCTAATCTGTAAAATTAATATTATAACAGTATTTCTCTCTTTTGGTTGGTAAGAGAATAAAGTGAAGTATCCATTGTGAAATGCTTAACATGAAAGTTGAACTTGAAGATGACACCTAATATTTACCGAACATTTCTTATCTACCCAATGTTGGAAGCAGTCAATTCATGCATTAATCGGTTCAACGAGTATCTGTGAGCACATCCATGTTTTAGACGATTAGGATATGTTAGTGAAAAAAAGAAAAAGAGTCCTGCCTGGAACTTAATACTTCTGGGATAAATATGAAGACTATAATATTAATACAAGTAACAAACATAATATATATGATATATAAAAGCAACAGAAACAACACTGAAAAATTCAGGCTTAAATTGAAAAAAGTAGGGAAAGCCACTAGGAAATTCAGGTATGACCTAAATCAAAGTCCTTATGATTATACAGTGGAGGTGATAAATAGATTCAAAGGATTAGATCTGGTAGACAGAGTGTTGGAAGAACTATACATGAAGGTTCGTAGCATTGTACAGAAGCCAGTGATCAAAACCAGGCAAAGTGGTTGTCTGAGGAGGCTTTACAAATAACTGAGAAAAGAAGAGAAGTAAAAGGCAAGGGAAGAGGGAGAGATAAACCCAGGAGAGTATAGAGTTCCAGAGAATAGCAAGGAGAAGTTAGAAAGCCTTCATAAGTGAACAGTCCAAAGAAATAGAGAAATACAATAGAATGAATAAAACTAGAGATCTCTTGAAGAAAATTGGAGATACCAAGGGAACATTTCATGCAAGGATAGGCACTATCAAGGACAGAAACAGTAAGGACATAACAGAAGCAGAAGAGATTAAGAAGAGGTGGCAAGAACACCCAGAAGAAATATACCAAAATGGTCTTAAGGGCCTGGATAATCATGATGGTGTGGTCAGTCACCTAGGGCCAGGTATCCCAGCATGTGAAGCCAAATGGGCCTTAAGAAGTATTACTATGAGCAAAGCTAGTCAAGATGATGGAATTCCTGCTGATCTATTTATAATCCTAAAAGATTATAAAAATGCTGCACTTAATGTGCCAGCATATTTGGAAAACTCAGCAGTGGCCAGAGAACTTGTAAAGGTCAGTTTTTATTTCAATCCCTAAGAAGGGCAAAACCAAAGAATGTTCAAACTACTGTACAATTGTGCTTATGTCACATACTAGTAAGGTTATGCTCAAAATCCTTCAAGTTAGGTTCCATCAGTATGTGAACTGAGAACTTCCAGATGTACAAGCTGGGTTTAGAAAAGGCAGAGGAACCAGTGTCAAATTGCCAACATTCACTGAATCATGGAAAAATGAAGGGAGTTCCACAAAACATCTCCTTATGCTTCATTGACTACACTAAAGTCTTTAACTGTGGATAACAACAAACTTTAGAAAATTCTAAAAAGAGATAGGAACACCAAACCACCTTACCTGTCTCTTGAGAAACCTGTAGGCAGGTCAAGAAGCAAGAATTAGACATGGAACAGTGAACCGGTTCAAAACCGGGAAAGGAGTACATCAAAGCCATATATTGTCACCCTGCTTATTTAACTTATATGCAGAATACATCATGTGAAATGTCAAGTTGGATGAATCACAAGTTGGAATCAAGATTGCTGAGAGAAATATCAACCTCAGATATATAGATGATACCACTCTAATGGCAGAAAGTGAAGAGGAACTAAAGAAGTTCTTGATGAGGTTGAAAGAGGAGTGAAAAAACTGGCTTAAAACTCAACATTCAATAAACTTAAGATTATGACATACAGTCCCATCAATTCATGGCAAATAGACAAGGGAAAATGGAACTAGTGAAAGATTTTATTTTCTTGGGCTCCAAAATCACTGCAGGTGGTTACTGAAGCCATGAAATTAACAGGCACTTGCCTCTTGGAAGTTACAAAGTTAGACAGTGTATAAAAAAGCAGAGACATCACTTTGCCAATAAATGACCATATAGTCAAAGCTATGATTTTTCCAGTAGTCATGTATTTTGCCAGAAGTTTTTACTTTCATCTCAGGTTCAAAGGACTTGTTAACAAAATAAGCCACTTGTTCTATGGTATTGGTGTGTCCAACTCTTGCGACCGCATAGAGTATAGCCTGTCAGGCTCCTCTGTCCATGGCATTTTCCAGGCAAGAATATTAGAGTCGGTTGCCATTTCCTCTCCAGGGGATCTTCCTGACCCAGGAATCAAATCCTGGTCTCCTGCATCATGGGCAGATTCTTTACCTACTGAGCTATGAGGGAAGTCCTCTTTTTCTATACAACTAAATAATATCAATATTTATTAGAGAATTATCTAGCTTAATTTCAATAAACTAACATTAAAAGAAAAAGAAATAGAAAGAGCAGAGGATACATCACCAAATTTGGTTTCGACCAAAATCAAGACTCAAAAAACACTGGGAAGTCCCATGTCACAGCACATCTGGAGTCCCATTTGGGAAAAGGTCCCAGGCAGCATGTCTCCTCCATGGATAAGACTTCAAAAATTGCAGTTTGGGGTTTCTTCTTATAATAGCAAGATGCAAGCAAATATCATCATCAGTCTGTGAGCAAACGGTAGCTCTGGTTTCATGTTAGCATTGTTAGCTTTGTCTTGTAAAACTTGAAATGTTGTTAAGTCTGGGGCTTGGTTGTCCAGGGCCCCTCCAGGGGCTCAACAATTTCAAGACTTGTCCCCTATCTTGTCTATGGTGCTCCAAGTCTCACACTCACAGCAATCATTCACTCACAGTTACACTGTCAAGGCAGTGTCCAGGCAGATTAGAAGCAAGGTCAGAGGCCTGCTCTACTTTGTCTCTGAAGCCTAAATAAGACTATTTATTTAATTTCCCTAACATCAAGTAAGGATGTGAGAGCTGGACCTTACAGAAGGCTGAGTGCCAAGGACTGATGCTTTTGAATTGTGGTGCTAAAGAGGATTCTTAAGAATTCCTTGCACTGAAAGGAGATCAAACAAATCAATCTTGAAGGAAATCAACCCTGAATATTCATTTAAAGAATTAATGCTGAAATTGAAGCTCCACCACCTGATGTGAAGCTCTACCACCTTTTGACTCATTGGAAAAGACCCTGAGGCTGGGAAAGATTGATTGCAATAGGCGAAGGAGTGACAGAAGATGAGGTGGTTAGACAGCATCAGTAACTCAAGGGACATGTATCCGAGCAAACTCCTGGAGACTGTGAAGGACAGAGGAGCCTGGTATCCATGGAGCTGCAGAGTTGGACACAACTTAGCAACTGAACAACAACAACAACAAAAGATGAAGATTAACTTCCTCCAAGTTAATGAATAAGATGGAGACTTGCCTAAAATGATCAGGGTCAAGCTCAGGCCTAATGGCACAATGACATCAGCCAAGCAAATTTTGGGAAACAGAGACTCTCTTCCATGAGGGATTTTGGGACCACTTGCAAATGAATACTTTTGACTAAAGATAAATGTAAATGAAAGAAATATGACTTTCTGCAATGCTGAAACAATACTAATGTTTTGAAGAGCTAAGAAAATAAAATAGACTATTCATCTTTCTCAGTTCCTACTGCATTTTAGGACAGCCATGACTTTACCCCATTTCAAATTACAGAAAGGCCATTCAGCAACGTACAAGGCTGAAGGCTGGGTTAAGTTAAGCACAGCTTAACTTTTAGTTTCTGTTCATTGGCATCTAATCTCACACACAAGGTGTGGTTTTCATTTTCAAATAGTATTGTTCATGACCTGAAGAAATCTTGAACATCAATCTTCCAAATCAGGAATAGGATCAGTATCATTTAAACGGAAGCTGTCATCCACTATGTTAATTGTTGTGGTGGTTAGCTAGAAAAGGGAAACGAAAGAGATTTCACATAACAAGAACAATGGAAGCATGCTTGTCTTGTGGCTGGAAAAGAAGGTGCAGGAGTGTTTGGCAAGACTTCAGGGAAATGCAAATCAAAACCACTGATGAAACACCCACCAGCATGGCTATATTCTAAAAGACTGGTACAAACAAGTGTTGCAAGGATATGAAGTAATCAGAACCTTCACATGCCACTGGTGGGAACTTAATATGGTACCACTACTTTGGAAAATGATCTAGCAGTTCCTGAAAAGGTTAATAAACATAAAATAACTGTAGGACTCAGCAATTTCTTTCCTAGGTATATACCTAAGGGAAATGAAGACATATGTCCACACAAACCCTTGTACACAAATGTTCATAGCAATATGATTGTAAATAGTCAAAAGTTGGAAACAACCCACATGTCCATCAATGGTTAATGAATAAACAAAATGTAGGATATCTATACAATTGAATATTATTTAACAATAAAAAGTAATGAAGTGCTCATAGAGGCTACAACATGGATGAACTTGAAAAACCTATAGCTAAGGGAAAGAAGTGAGCCACAAAAATCACATATTGTATGATTCACTTATATGACATGGCCAGAACAGGAAAATCCATAGAGATAAATCAGACTGATGGTTGCCACAGGCTGGAGGGAGGAAGAATCTTGTGCTAATGGGCACAGGGTTTCCTTTTGTTCTAAAATTAGATAGCGGTGGTGTTTGCAGACTTCTGTGAATCTACTAAAAAACATTCAAATGTACACTGTGAAAGGTTGAATGGTATGAATTATATCTCAATAAAGCCATTTGTTAAAGCATTGAGAACTATAGGCAGAGTCAATTGTCTTTACCATAAATATTTGTCATTATTCAGTGTTTCCCTCCTGGGTATGATTTCACAGACATAGGGAGGCCTCTGTGTCTTGCCCTTGTCCTGCCCCTGTCTCTCTAGTTGGTGAGATTCCACCTCTTTAATTTAATACCTTCTGGTTTAAGGGTTTACTTTTAAAAAATATTCAAAGTAGCTCAACAGAAGATTTCTTACTGAGTTTTATCAATCGTGTGGTGTGATATTTTGTATGAATGACTTGTCAGATCTCTTGCTGACAGCAGGGTTTGGCTGAGGGTAAACAGAATGAGGATGGATGGGCAGAGGATGCAGGAAGAGGGCCCAGAGTGCTGGAGGTAGGGTCCCATTTCCATCTCAACATGTGAACTGCATTGGGCTGCTGCTGCCTGTCTTTGCTGATCCCCAAACATGTCTCCTCTTTCCTTCCTTTTCCCATCCATCAATCTTCCTGCAGGACTGATGCAAAGGCCACTTATGCCAAAAATCACAGTGCATAAAACTTCCAATCATCCTTCTCTTTCCTTTGCTTTGGGTCCATATCCTTAATGATTTCATTCTTAAATTACATGGAATTTTCCTCATGATGCTTCTTTGCATAAAAATAGAGTTCTATAACATGTCTGTATCATAGATGGTGGACAGGCTTTCTTTGAAGGATCAACTCCAGCTGACAATCAAGAGGGTCTGAGAAGTTGCCAGATCATGTTCACCCCCAGTGAGGAGTGTGCTGTGATGGGTTAGCCATGTTTGCAATGAGCACAGGATAGGGTGAAGAACACGCATGTCATCCTTGACAGCTGTTGCTGCTGTGGAGCCCTTTGATATTTGATAGTCCTCTCTGCCTTACTGCAAAGGAACTTACTTCATTGTTACGTATACAGCATGGGCTGTCTTGCTAGTGATATCATTTGCTAATAATATAATTTCTATCACTGTGTATTCTAAAGCATTATATAACAGTACAATATCTCATCTTTCCACTGTGACCTTGACCTCCATGAGCAAGAAAAATAAGCTGGAATCAAGATTGCCAGGAGAAATATCAATAATCTCAGATATGCAGATGACACCACCCTTATGGCAGAAAATGAAGAGGAACTGAAAAGCTTCTTGATGAAAGTAAAAGAGGAGAGTGAAAAAGTTGGCTTAAAGCTCAACATTCAGAAAATGAAGATTATGGCATCATCTGGTCCCATCACTTCATGGTAAATAGATGGGGAAACACTGGAAACAGTGTCAGATTTTATTTTGGGGGTCTCCAAAATTACTGCAGATGGTGACTGCAGCCGTGAAATTAAAAGGCGCTTACTCCTTGGAAGACAAGTTATGACCAACCTAGATAGCATATTGTAAACCAGAGACATTACTTTGCCAACAAAGGTCTGTCTAGTCAAGGCTATGTTTTTCCTGTGGTCATGTATGGATGTGAGAGTTGGACTGTGAAGAAGGCTGAGCACTGAAGAATTTATGCTTTTGAACTGTGGTGTTGGAGAAGACTCTTGAGAGTCCCTTGGACTGCAAGGAGATCCAACCAGTCCATTCTGAAGGAGATCAACCCTGGGATTTCTTTAGAGGGAATGATGCTAAAGCTGAAACTCCAGTACTTGGGCCACCTCATGCGAAGAGTTGACTCATTGGAAAAGACTCTGATGCTGGGAGGGATTGGGGGCAGGAGGAGAAGGGGATGACAGAGGATGAGATGGCTGGATGGCATCACTGTCTCGATGGACATGAGTCTGAGTGAACTCCGGGAGTTGGTGATGGACAAGGAGGCCTGGCGTGTTGCAGTTCATGGGATCACAAAGTCAGACACGACTGAGCAACTGAACTGAACTGATATATCCTTGAGTCGAGAAGATTCCCTGGAGAAGGGACAGATAGCACTCCAGTATTCTTGACTGAAATTCCATGGACAGAAGAGCCTAACAGTCTACAGTCNAAATAGATGGGGAAACACTGGAAACAGTGTCAGATTTTATTTTGGGGGTCTCCAAAATTACTGCAGATGGTGACTGCAGCCGTGAAATTAAAAGGCGCTTACTCCTTGGAAGACAAGTTATGACCAACCTAGATAGCATATTGTAAACCAGAGACATTACTTTGCCAACAAAGGTCTGTCTAGTCAAGGCTATGTTTTTCCTGTGGTCATGTATGGATGTGAGAGTTGGACTGTGAAGAAGGCTGAGCACTGAAGAATTTATGCTTTTGAACTGTGGTGTTGGAGAAGACTCTTGAGAGTCCCTTGGACTGCAAGGAGATCCAACCAGTCCATTCTGAAGGAGATCAACCCTGGGATTTCTTTAGAGGGAATGATGCTAAAGCTGAAACTCCAGTACTTGGGCCACCTCATGCGAAGAGTTGACTCATTGGAAAAGACTCTGATGCTGGGAGGGATTGGGGGCAGGAGGAGAAGGGGATGACAGAGGATGAGATGGCTGGATGGCATCACTGTCTCGATGGACATGAGTCTGAGTGAACTCCGGGAGTTGGTGATGGACAAGGAGGCCTGGCGTGTTGCAGTTCATGGGATCACAAAGTCAGACACGACTGAGCAACTGAACTGAACTGATATATCCTTGAGTCGAGAAGATTCCCTGGAGAAGGGACAGATAGCACTCCAGTATTCTTGACTGAAATTCTATGGACAGAAGAGCCTAACAGGCTACAGTCCATAGGGTTGTAGAGTCAGACACGACTGAGCAACCAACACTTTCACTTTCATATTTGACATAGGAGACATCATTGATTGATTACCCCATGTCCACTCACTCATCCCTCCTTCCTTCTTCTGGAAACAATTGTGGTGCTTTTCTGTCATCCACACTTCTCTGCAGGTTCATAACATTCCCATAGTCTGGCATCACTACCATTCAGAGTTGAAGCCGAAAATAATGGTCTTAGTCCCCTGTCCAGGGTTGATTTAAGCCAGGAATGTGATGCAACTTTGACAAGAGAGGGAGTCTCCTGGTGTAGGGCATCTGAGGAAGTCTTCTCCCCTTTTAACAACTGACAGAAATATATGCTCTTTCCCTGTATGTCATCATGTCTGTATAGTATGTCCAGAACTGCTACAACAATTGTGCTATGAATCTGAAAACAAGATTTGATCACAGAGAAGGAGGAAACAGAGAATGACAAAGAAGCAAAGCTAAAGTCATGACAGCTTGTACCTGGAGCTTTCCCACCATTTGGACTTTCCATTCGGAGAGATAAAAATCTCAGTATTTTTTAAACCCAGTTAGGTCCAGTTTACTAATATTTCACTCTGATATATGCATATACTCATTTCAAAGTATAAATATACCTATGTATTTGATGGCACAGATATAAACATTTTCATTAATTAATATGTCTTATTTGTGTGTTTGAAATTTCAAATGTTCTTTCTAACAATTCCACAAGGCAGCTATTTTATAAGAATTATCATGCTCAATAAAAACAAAGTGACTGACACCCAAACATGCCAGACAGAACACAGTTAGTGGCATTCTTCATTCCCCCATTTCTCTAGGCTGCCTATCCTGGGTCTAAGAGTGGCATGGTTGAGCAGCACAATTAACTGTTGCTCCAGCCAAGAAAAACCAAGTGCATTCTCTGTGCCAGATGCCAATCTAAAGGTGATACACTTGAGAAAAACCCTGATCTCATGGATCTGAGCTTTAAGCTAAGGCCTAAACATAGGAAGAAGTTAGGTCAGTGAAGTGAAGGGGTCAAGTGCAGAGCATCTCAAGGAAAAGGACCAAAATGGACAAGACCATATGGCAGGAAGGATGTTGGGTTCCTCCTGGAGTGAAGGGGACAATCTGCAGAAGCATGGTGCTTCAGGGGAGGTGCAAGGGTATGTCTCAGGAGGCAAGTGACATGGGCAAGCATGTTAGGAAAGCCTGAATTCATTGAGTAGCTTTATTGAGGTAAGTGATAGGACTATGTTTATACTTATAAAGATTTGTTGTTGTTATTCAGTTGCTAAGTCATGTCTGACTCTTGCGGCCCATGGACTGCAGTATGCCAGGCTTCCCTGTCCTTCATGATCTCCCAGAGTTTGCACAAATTTGCATCCANAGATTTGTTGTTGTTATTCAGTTGCTAAGTCATGTCTGACTCTTGCGGCCCATGGACTGCAGTATGCCAGGCTTCCCTGTCCTTCATGATCTCCCAGAGTTTGCACAAATTTGCGTCCATCAATCTTTCCCAGCATCAGAGTCTTTTCCAATGAGTTGGCTCTTCCCATCAGGTGGCCAAAGTATTGGAGCTTCAGCTTCCACACCAGTCCTTCCAATGAATATTCAGGGTTGATTTTCTTTAGGATTAACTGATTTGATATCCTTACAGTCCAAGGGACTCTCAAGAGTGTCTTCTCCAGCACCAGAGTTTGAAACCATCAATTCTTCAGCACTGAGCCTTCTTTAAGGTCCAACTCTCACATCCATGCATGACTACTGGACAAAAGCCATAGCTTTGATTCTATGAACTTTTTTGGGCAAAGTGATGTTTCTGCTTTTTAATACACTGTCTAGGTTTGTCATAGCTTTTCTTCCAAGGAGCAAACACATTTTAATCTCATGGCTACAGCCACCATCCCAATAAAATAAAATCTGTCACTGTTTCCACCCCCCCTTATATCCTTTCCTCTTTCATGCTCATCAAGGTAACTCTTTAGTTCCCCTTCACTTTCTGCCATTATAGTGGTGTCATCTGCATATCTGAGGTTATTAATATTTCTCCTGGCAATCATGATTCCAGCTTGTGATTCATCCAGCTTGGCATTTCCCATGATGTTCTCTGCATATAAGTTAGATAAACAGGGTGACAATATATGGCTTTGATGTACTCCTTTCCATATTTTGAACCAGTCCATTGTTCCATGTCTAGGTCTAACTATTGCTTCTTGACATGCATAAAGATTTGCATCTGGATTAAACAGAGGCAGATGAGATGACTGAAGAGTAGTGAGGAAATGATGGCTTGGGCAAACTTATTAGCTTGTGTTTCTCTTCGTTAAGTGCCCCTGGTTTAGGATCCCACTGCTTTTCAACTCAATCCAATGGACAAGAGTCACAAAAAAGCCCTTCCCTAGGGCTGGAGTGCCATCACCTCCATGGATGTTGACAATACATGCAGGTGTCACTAGTTATTGTGATTTCATCATGAAGACAAGTGTAAGACAATACAAGAGTGACAGTTTTAAAACTTTGGAAGACCCTATAATTGAACATAATATATTGAGAGATAATAGGAAATTAAGTGAAAATACACTAAATACCTTAGAATATTCATGGAAGACATATTCTTCATGCTAATGCACAGACATAGTAGTCAAATCAGCAGCCTGAAGGAAAGAATACCCACCTCAAGTCTAAACAGTTGAAGTTAATCCCATAAAAAGTGGGCCCCAAGGTGTGGTAACTGTGATGAAGAAAATGAGAGTCCATCATGACTGAAGCTTGAAAATAAGAGGAAAGTACAATAGAAATGTCACTATGGTACATTAGGCTCCTGTCTCCTGCTTCCAAAATCTGTTGGCCCAGAGGATTCAGTCTTTTCTTTTCTTTTCTTTTTCAGCAGTGGTGATGACAATAGCAAGACTAATACAAGAAAACATCTCCTGAGCTGGATGATTTGGCAGTTTCTTCCCCAGCACCAGCCACTGGAGAAGTAAAAGCAGCACTGAATGAAGACAGCTGCAGAAGAGAGCATGCAGCAGATTGAGGGTTAAACGTCATCTGTCTACCAGGGAAAGCAAGCAGGGAATGACTGGGTAATTCCATCACCAACATGCCTCTAAAGGGTCATAAAACATCTCATAGAATTTCAGTCAGTATTATAAATATTATAGGATTCCCTGATGGCTCAGATGGTAAAGAGTCTGCTTGAAATGTGTGAGTCCTGAGTTCAATCCCTGGGCTGGGAAGATCCCCTGGAGAAGGAAATGGCAACCCACTCCAGCATTCTTGCCTAGAAAATCCCATGGATGGAGGACCCTGGTGGGCTGTTTCATGGGGTCACCAGCACGCCTCTAAAGGGTCATAAAACATCTCATAGAATTTCAGTCAATATTATAAATATTTCAATAAATATTTAAGCTGAAAATCCCTCTCAAGGTGTCATTCTGAATTGTGGAGTGTAACAATAGGAACACTCTTCTGGTTATTAATAGAGTCCATATTTTTGTTGTTGTTGTTGAACTTTTCATCAACATACAGCTAGAAGAACCAGAAGGGGATCCTGAACTGTAGACATTTCTTTACATACCTCTGGCCTAACTAAATCCGTATGTTATTAGGTCTGAAAATCACCTGTTGAGTTTCTGTAGATGGTTCCAGTGATTTATCAAAGGGGATGAGCTGGGAATGAGCTTACAAAAAATAAGGAGAGAATTGGGAATAATTGTAAAGGAATGAGTAAGTCCACAAGTCTAGAAGAACAATATATTACTTTAATTTTTCAAACTGGCCTTGATCTTCTGGCAAATATTTCCCTTGAAATAATTATTACTAACATTTATATAAGGAATAATGTTTCTAATTTTTCTGTGAAAATTCCCTTTGAACATGCTAATAGCAAATGCATGGCCTGTGAAGGAAACATCAAAGGAAGGCATGTGTGAAAAGAAAACCAAACTTCAAAAATGTGTCTTTTGAATCTAATATATAACCTGGAAACAAACCAGAATCCCAATGTTTTCATGAAGAAGAAATGTGAAAGGTCCACACCATTTCCTACTGGTCCTGGGTAAAACCATGGGAGGCTTCTGCTATTACTGAGGACTTGCCCAGCCTCGTCATTTATTTTTTAAGATACAAGAATTTCTTAAGGATTATTGTCATAGATTTTTATGTGAAGTAAATTTAATTTTCTGCTAAGCTTTGGCAAGCCTCTAGCTTTCTTTCATATTGCTTACACAGATGAGCCTTGAACAATGTAGGAATAGGGGTGTTGACCCCTATGCAGTCAAAAGTAACTTTTCAGTCTGCCCTGCATATCACCAGTTCTGCAACTGTGGTTCAACCCACATGAATCATGTGATACTGTAGTGCATATTTAATCTACACATGAATTTTCATAACCACCACTCTTAACACTATATTGCTACTAACAACACCACATGGATGTTACAGCCATCCTACCTGTGGGGCCTGAGCCAGCTTTGCAGTGGGAATGGTGGGGGGAGGGGGGCAAAACTTCTCTTTCTGTGTTTGATCCTCCTCCTTTCTTCTACTAGGTTTGTGAGCAAGACTTAGAATTCTTCCAGGTTGATCCCAGTGGTGAAAGGTTAAGGGAGGGGGCAAAGGCCATGGCAGACACAGTTGTCTGGTCAGAGGTCTTCTGGGCAAAGCGTTTAACTCAAACATGTCCTTACATGGGTATCCTGGACTCCCTGGAGGCGGCCTTCGCTGAGAACCACACGGATCTCTGCCCTTTCTGTCATTCCCAACTTCCACAGCCACTCACTCAGTATGAACTCTCACTATTAAAAGACTGCCCTCCCTCCCAACTCTGAGGAAGATCCCCTTCGCACGTGGAGTGCTGTGTCAACCCTCACACACCTGCTGTCCACAAGGAGCATCAGGTGGTCCTCACACCACCCCAGTGCCTGCCCTTCTCAGACAGGCCCGTTCCCTGCTACCCAAGGGCAGGGAACACATTTCAAACTTTGTGAGTGGTTCCTCCAAAGCCTCTCCCCCAAACTCAACTTGGAATGAAGGATGGAGAAACATCCCCTGACCCTTCCCCCAACAACACACATCTCTTCCCTTCTCAAAATCCCCTCGGGTCCACTTTCTCTGCCTTTTTATAGTTTTGAATCCTATAAGAGAGGCCCATGAGGTGTAAAATCTGGGCCATTACTCTTGCAAATTTAGTAAATAGTAATCTAGTCCCTCCATTGGAATTTCAACTAGTGTGAGTCCCCAAACTCAGCTCTTGCCTTCCTGGTACCCGTCCAACAGCCTTTTTCTGACCGCGGCATTTCTCAGCTGCTGTGCTGAGCTGAGGCACTGGCAGGAAGGCTGGCTGCCCTAACTCCTGCCATCCTCTTCCCTGGTGCATCCAGAGCTTCAGCGTCCCCAGGCTGCTTCCCACAGCTCTCTGCCTTCTCCAAAGCAGCAGTTCCTCCACCAGGAAGGGTAGAGGGGGAGGGAACTAGACCACCTGTTGACTGACTGACCACCTGTTGACTGGTCATTCTGACCAGCTGCCCACCATCTACCAGGACCAGGGAGTTGGGGGGTGCTCTCCCCCAGTTCTCCTCCTGGGGCTCTGTCTCCTCACACTCTCTCCTGGACTCTGCCAGCTTCCTGTCACCTGCAAACAAAGTCCTTATAAAGTGTGTGCGCATGCGTGCTAATTCTCTTCAGTCATGTCTGATTCCTTATGGATTGTAGCCCGACAAGCTCCTCTGTCCATGGGATTCTCCAGGTAAGAATACTGGAGTGGATTGCCATGCCTTCCTCTAGAGAGTTTTCTCAGATCAAATCTGAGTCTCTTACATCTCCTGCATTGGCAGGCAGGTTCTTTACCACCAGCAGCTGGGATGCCTCCTTATAAAGTGTACTGATGCTGCAATTGCCTGAAATTCTGCCCTTCTGAAAAATGTGAAATTGTTATTCTTTTTTCCTTTCAATTACTAAGTAGGAAATCTAAAGGCCACCTTTATATTTAAATCCAAATATGGCTTACTTGGAGAAGGAAATGGCAGCCCACTCCATGATTCTTGCCTGGAGAATCCCACAGATGGAGAAGCCCGGCAGGCTGCAGTCTATGGGGTCAAAAAGAGTCAGACATGACTGAATGACTAACATACACACACACAGCTTACTAGAATCACACAGGGAAGTTTTTAAACTACTGATTCCTACCCTCCCAGCAGGAACGGCTGAGTCAGAACACCTGAGGCTTGGTTGGGGTCTTCTTCCCCACCCTCTATGCTTGGCAACCACTTTTCTCACCATTAAAATGAAAAAACCTCTTCAAAGACCATAAACTACTCTACAACAAATTAGTTATCTACTCTATTGTCTTAGATAAAGACAAATCCTCTGTAATACCTTTAATCTTCATTTCATCCATATTCCAAGCAATTTCTAGAATATGAAGATTCATGGACATTTTTAAAGTTTTGCTACTGATCAATAATCAATATAAGCCTATTAATTAAGCTTTTGTTTCTGGGAAGTCAAGCACATGCTCCTATTGTAAAGTAGATCACTCAGTAGTTTATGGCAATAATTTGAATTGATTTGCGGAGGGACTTTATGTTGCTTTACCTTCATCTGTGAGAAGGTCATAGAAAGTACAAATACATTTTGATACAAAATTTTGAAAATGCTCAAGGAACAAAAGCTGAATAAGACTTTGGGGAAAAAACAAAAAACATAGATGTGATTCTCACACAATAAGAGAATTCAAAATCTTCTTAATGCCCACAGGATATACAATATTGAGTGGAACACAATCAACATTTTAATGCCTTATCCTTACAACATAAGTCAGGAAGAAGAGAATGCTATTATCAAAAAGCTTTTGAGTATGAGAAAGTGTTTTCATTGTATCTATTCCTAAATGTACTTGCTGATTTTACACAATGACACAAAAAGACTTAGGGTAAAAATTTAACAGACTTCTGGCTTAAGAAGTTACATCTCCTGCTAGCCTCTTTTGTACAAATAAACTTAAATAGTTCAGATACATCTCAAAAATTCTGAATCATAATCTGCAGGTAATTTTTACACCCATTGTCTATGCAAAAAGCACCGGGGAAAGAGAGGATAAAGTTGGTTTTCCTATAACATACAGCTACTGCTTCTACTATGGCTTATGGATCAAAAATTAGAAGACAAGAACAAAATATTTAGAGGGAAAAGACAAAGAAAATAGACTCTCATATTTATCCCTGGATTCAGTACAGTTCAGTTCAGTCGCTCAGTCGTGTCTGACTCTTTGCGACCCCATGAATCACAGCACGCTAGGCCTCCCTGTTCATCACCAACTCCCAGAGTTCACCCAGACTCACGTCCATCGAGTCTGTGATGCCATCCAGCCATCTCATCCTCGGTCGTCCCCTTCTCCTCCTGCCCCCAATCCCTCCCAGCATCAGAGTCTTTTCCAATGAGTCAACTCTTCACATGAGGTGGCCAAAGTAATAGAGTTTCAGCTTTAGCATCATTCCCTCTAAAGAAATCCCAGGGCTGATCTCCTTCAGAATGGACTGGTTGGATTTCCTTGCAGCCCAAGGGACTCTCAAGAGTCTTCTCCAACATCACAGTTCAAAAGCATAAATTCTTCAGTGCTCAGCCTTCTTCACAGTCCAACTCTCACATCCATACATGACCACAGGAAAAACCATAGCCTTTACTAGACGGACCTTAGTCGGCAAAGTAATGTCTCTGCTTTTGAATATACTAAGTTTGTAATAACTTTTCTTCCAAGGAGTAAGTGTTTTTTAATTTCATGGCTGCAATCACCATCTGCAGTGATTTTGGAGACCCAAAAATAAAGTCTGACACTGTTTCTCCATCTATTTCCCATGAAGTGATGGGACCGGATGCCATGATTTTTGTTTTCTGAATGTTGAGCTTTAAGCCAACTTTTTCACTCTCTTCTTTGACTTTCATCAAGAGGCTTTTTAGCTCATCTTCACTTTCTGCCATAAGGATGGTGCCATCTGCATATCTGAGGTTATTGATATTTCTCCCGGCAATCTTCATTCCAGCTTCTGTTTCTTCCAGTCCAGTGTTTCTCATGATGTACTCTGCATACAAGTTAAATATGCAGGCTGACAATATACAGCCTTGACGTACTCCTTTTCCTATTTGGAACCAGTCTGTTGTTCCATGTCCAGTTCTAACTGTTGCTTCCTGACCTGCATATAGATTTCTCAAGAGGCAGGTTAAGTGGTCTGGTATTCCCACCCCTTGAAGAATTTTCCACAGTTTATTGTGATCCACACAGTCACAGGCTTTGGCATAGGCAATAAAGCAGAAATATATGTTTTTCTGGAACTCTCTTGCTTTTTCCATGATCCAGCAGATGTTGGCAATGTGATCTCTGGTTCCTCTGCCTTTTCTAAAACCAGCTTGAACATCTGGAAGTTCATGGTTCACGTATTGCTGAAGCCTGGCATGGAGAATTTTGAGCATTACTTTTCTAGCATCCCTAGATTAGGGGAAGCTATTTCTATCTTTCCTAGAGTTAGATATATAACACGCTAAAATTTTAAGAAACTGCTTACAAAGAAATGAATTCTAACTGTATAGCTACATAGAACAGTGATTTCCAAATTTATATAAGAAATTAGTATTTTTGAGCAGTCTAAAATCAAGAACGGAGAAGGCACTGGCACCCCACTCCAGTACTTTTGCCTGGAAAATCCCATGGATGGAGGAGCCTGCTGGTCTGCAGTCCATGGGGTCACTAGGAGTCGGACACAACTGAGCAAATTCACTTTCACTTTTCACATTCATGCATTGGAGAAGGAAATGGCAACCCCCTCCAGTGTTCTTGCCTGGAGAATCCCAGGGACGGGGGAGCCTGGTGGGCTGCCGTCTATGGGGTCACACAGAGTCAGACACGACTGAAGCGACTTAGCAGCAGTAGCAGCAAAATCGAGAAGTAATCAGAAGTTTTGCTTCAGATGTTCTCTCTCCAAAATAACATCCGTACTCTCTTTCATGCTCATTTTTCTGGAACCTGTCTTCTAAGATCAGTTATGTTAGTGAACATTTCCACTCTCCAGCAGTCTCAGAGCACTTGTAGCTGTATCTTTATTGCAACCATCTAACTGCTCACAAGCTCAGTTTGGGATATTTTATTTCATTTGGACACATTACATACACAAGGGATTCATTTCTCATAGATGTTACTATGTGTTAACAGGTTTACATTCTACCTCAGCAAATTCATATTTGAACTGACTTGTGCTTTGAACAGCTTAATTATTAATAGAACTTAATTGCTGGACTTATCTTCCCTAGAAAGTTGTCCTTAATGGAATTCATAGCCGAGCAGAGTTAAATGAGGTGATTCTGAGCAGTTATCAGGAGTCGTAGCTACCTTACCGAGGACCTCCTGGGATTTGACGTTGACACTCATCTTTCCTCTATGTTCATTACCATAAAATAAAATCAGAGTCATCTTAAAAGACAGGTTTTTAGGTTGTCAACACATGTTATCACAAGTAGCTATCTCCAAGGTGGGAACCCCTCACCCCCTCAGGAAGTGCATAAGGCAATCCGTAGAAGTTGAGAAAAAGTACTAAAATTTCTATTTATTTTTTCATAGAAAAGAAAATCCAGCTCTATCAATTGTCTAACACCTAATATTCAGATGAACCCTCACTCTCATCCACCTATGTATCAGACTGTCATTATCACATAGAATCAGGGTCCTTGAGGGCAGTGAGCTATTCCCCATTGTAGATGGGTTTTAAGTGGTGCCTCACCCGTTTCCCTGCTTGTAGTCCAGTGGATGAAGTGAACCTGAAAAATGACTGTGTAGCTCTATGGATTTTTTTCTAGTTTTAACTAAATGACTCTTGTAGCCTAGACAACTAGTTTAAAAACACTCCTGCAGAGATGACAGATCAAACATAGTGCTAACGATGTAAACGTGGGTGAAGAGTAAAGGACAGAGCTAAAAATTCTCCTCCTCTTTACATGAGATTTTCCCTATAAAGTGAAAACAATGATAATCTGGCTACCAAAAATAAATTGAGTGTATAAAAAAGATCATTTGAAATATGGATATACTTGTACTAAGATTAACAGCTACCCTTGTCTTAACTCTCTGTAGTGTCACATGGTATTAACAAGATACTATATTGATTGGCAAGATATTTAAAATAATTTATCCTTAGCTTTAATTTAAATTTATTTCTCTGTGTATTTTTAATGTACATGAGATATTAGTATAATGACAAATGTATTCAATATGTAAGCAAATAAATCTATATATAGATACTTGAGAAATGCTCACTAAAATTATTTTACCAATGGATTTATTATTAAAATATTGTATAGATCTTTAACCTACAAAAGCATCAGAAAATAGAGATATATTAGAAACATCTAGTAACCACATAGGATATGTGGGATGCATTTTCTTATTTTCATGCTTATCCTGAATACAAGTGTGCTTGATGTTTGGAGAACCTAAAGAAAGCAAAAAATAATAATAAAGCCCACATTGAAGATATGACTTAGAGATTAACATATATATGTGAAGTCTAAAAAAGTGGTACAGATGAGCCTGTTTGCAGTGCAGGAATAGAGATGCAGACACAGAGAACAGATGCTTGGACACAGTGGTGTAAGGGGAGAGTGAGGTGAAACAGGAGGTTAGATTTGACTAGTACACTACGATGTGTGAAACAGACAGCTAGCGGGAAGCTGCTGCATAGCACAGGGAGCTCAGCTCGGTGCTCTGTGGTGACCTAGGGGCTGGGATGGAGGTTGGGGGAAGAAGGTCGAAGAGGGAGGGGATACATGTATACTTATGACTGATTCACTTCGTTGTAGAGCAGAAACCAACACAACATTGTGTACAGCAACTGCACCCCAATTTAGAAAAAAAATAAAGAAAGAGAGAGAGAGAGCTTAAAAATTCTAAATACCCCTTTTTTCTTCCCTTCTCTAACACATTTCTTCACTGCCCAATTCAGATTGAGTAAAGAACTGCTCTGGAGATAGAAGAAAAACAGCAACGTGAGTTGCAGTACTATGAGTTTCTTCTGTCTGTTTCTGCTTTATAGGAAGCCAGGGTTATTTATTGCCAGATTAAAACATGCCCTTAAGAACTAAGGCAGTATTAGTGGGAAAATTCTTCTGCACTGGTTTTACTGGCCACGCTTGAAATTATGGCTCTGCCCACAGTGCAAGCAGGGTGGGTGAAGAAGTTTTCACTAATACTAGCCCTTCCAAGGAAGACTGAGCTACTGTGAGCCATCACCTGCAAGCAGAAGAAAGGAGAGACTTCACTTGTGTTTAAGTTAAACAAGGTGGTTTAACAAAAAGACCAAACACTGACTCTAGAAACAGCAGAAAAAAATCACCTTGTGACTATAATGAAGTCCAAAAACAAGCCACCTATGAGCCGCTTACCTGTCTCCTCCTTTTATAGAGGTTTAAATATTTTCAGTGAGTTGACCTTTTCACTTTACTATGAGTTTCCCTAAGGGTAAATCTTTAGTGGAGATAATTTTATTGAGGGTTCCTACTCAAAAATCTAAGAGAAGTTCCCTTGCTATCTTTTCTTGTCTCTTCCAATTTTAAAAAGTATTTTAAAAACGTTCCTGAGATTGGATTTTATGTGCAATGTGTCACGAGAGAGTGAATATTTATGATCAAACTGCTCTTCTAAAATGTATCATAAAATCAAGTTTATAGTAATGTTCTTCAGACCATTAGCTACCATAATTCTCTAGTTCTTTTCTTGGCTGTTTTATTAATAGTGTACAATCCTCATTACTGCTAACTGTTACTTGTTAAATACAGGCTCATTCACCATAAGCCAGATTCTCCTCCTGCTGCCTGCTTTACAAGATATGTATAAATGGCCTCAAAACCCATCTGTTTGGGAGTCAAGCGGTCCCTCCCTCCTAGAAATAGGGGGAAGGGGCTGAATGGCTTCTTCTGGACTTTTCCTTTATTAGAATTATTAAACTTCAAAATTCAGCTTGGAATTATCACCCATCTGGTGATTTTTTTTTTAATTAACGAATTTCCTGATAACATGCTGTGCTTAGAAGGAAGAGAGGAAAGTGGCATTCAGAAGGAGCATAGGAAGAGAGGAAGAGGGAAATTCCAAGAGTAAAAAGTCCTTTTCTTATTCGATTATCACTCTGATGTCAGTGTCACCTCACCTTATAAAACTGACTTAGTAAAACTGGCAGCAGGGAGAATGTTTTGCCTTCAGACCATGTCAAGTGCTCCCCAGAGTAACANTTCTTATTCTATTATCACTCTGATGTCAGTGTCACCTCACCTTATAAAACTGACTTAGTAAAACTGGCAGCAGGGAGAATGTTTTGCCTTCAGACCATGTCAAGTGCTCCCCAGAGTAACAGAGATGCCTTCCAGAGGTCTCTGACCATCCCTGAGGAAATCTTCCTGCTTCTCACTGAAGTCCAGTAGGGAAGGTGGGTGGCAACCACTGGACCAACCGCTTCTGTGATGAGGGCCAACAGTGGGAGGGAGTGAAGCCGTTCTGCAGTGTAAATGGCAAGTCATTAAAGAGAAGACAGCAGGAGCTTCAAGGACCCAGGGGGCAGCATTAGAAGCAAAGTGACCTCGGTATCAAAATCTAAGAAACAGTAGAGGCAGATAAATTGCAAGAATAGAGTTATGGGTTGGCCTAGTTTAAGAAAAAGCAATTTGCTAATCACAAAGCAAAGAAAGAACCCCGTGAGCTCTCTCTCCTCACACACCGTAGGTAGGGCCATTATCAGGGGAGAGCGGAGGGAGGAAAGGAGACCCCTGTGCATAGACCACAGAACAAGAACTTGCCCCAAAGGGAAACCAGCAGCCAGTGCCACCTGCAGAGGAGAGATGTATCTCCTGTGGGCACAGCTCTCCACAGCTGACAAGCTGATATATTCTGCTGAATAAATGGAAAAACTTTCAAGTGGGCTAAAAAAGGTAGTCTGAAGAAAACTGCACTGCAGGGATCCAATCAGGCAAAGAATGTCAGGAGCATCCACACCAGGAGTTAAAGCTCCCAAACTCTGAGTCAAGTGCAAATGAGAAAATATCATGGTGGGTTTTGCTTCTTGCTTCATGTTTGGAATTTTTTCCAGTGCTTGGGTGTTATTTTTCTAAAGACACAAAACTGCAAACTGCTATATTCATATATGGAGAAAGGCAGGAGTAGAGCATGCCTCTTTCTGGAACACATAGCAAGTGCCTGAGTTTCTTCTTGAATTTTTCCCTTCAGGTTTTGATACCACCAGTGGCTGACTTTCCCTCCCCCAGACCCTACCTCCTCTGTGAATCTCTCCCAGATGAATCCAGCTCTCACCAAACCCTCCTCTTTCAACTGGTAGTTTTCTTATTGCTTGAATTCAATGTGGAGCTTAATTAAATGCTGTCTTACCTTCTAATTGCATCCTATGGGTCAATTTCAGCTCACAAGACTACAAGACCCCTAAGAGTAGGGATTATGTCCAAAATAGCTTCTATTCCCCCCAGCCAGGCTAAGTATAGAGTATCCGTTCTTGTCACCTGATCTGTTGAATGTGAGGAAGGCCTCTTTACCCCAAAAAGCTTCCCTTCCCTTGTGTTTATTCTCTTTAAAGCTATAAAATCATTCATCTCGGTTAAGAAATGGACCCAGTTGCAGTACTATCTTTTCCTAGGATGATTTATACATGAAGACATTATGCAGTGATATGCCAAGGTCATCCTTGGAACTCCAAAGACCTGGTTTAACTCTGGACTCTTGATGATGTGATCTTGGCATTTTATCTATGTCAATGAAGATAATCAATAAACAATCTATACTAAGAATAGAAAGAGTTTTATCTGAGCCAAACTGACTACAGTCTGGAATACTGCCTCTCAGATTACTCAGGAGAAACAGGGCTTTCAGAAGTTTTATGTCTTGTCAGAGTAAAAAGCATCAAACAAGTCAGGGATACATTTTTCTAAGGTTTCAAAAAAAAAAAAAAAAAAACAGATCAGCACATTCACAGCAAGTCAGCATAGCCTTGACACCTAGGAACGGAGTCTTAGCATCAGAGGAGGACCAGCAATGGGGTCCTGGGAATGGAAGGATTTAGTGTTTGTTTTTAACATGGACATTCTTTACTTCCAGTTAATGTGCATATTTCTTTAATACTTAAAAAGCAGTTGTACAGTGAAGGTTTGATAGGCCACAGATGGTTCTATTTAGCAAAAATTTCAAGTTAACTCATGTATAAGCCAGAATGACATCCCCACACTTCAGCATGTGAACATTTCTCTCACCATTTAGATCTCCCTGTGGTTTACTTATCTACAAAATGGGGAAATAGCATTCTACTAATGATTGTATGACAACTGAAAGAAAAATACATGCAATATTTAGACCATAGTAAAGTAAAGGGACTCAGCAGTAAAGAATCTGCCCAAAATCTGCCTGCCAATGCAGGAGACATGAGTTCAATCCCTGGGTTGGGAAGATGCCTGGAGAAGGAAATGGCAACCCACTCCAGTAGTCATGCCTGGGAAATCCCATGGACAGAGAACCATAGCAGTTTGCAGTCCATGGGGTTGCAAAGAGTCAGACATAACTTAGTGACTAAACAACAGCAAAAACAAACCTTAATAAGTATTAGCTTTATTAACAATAACAGTATCAGTAAAAACTAACAGAAGAACTGTGACAGGTCTGAGATATGATCCTACTTGCAAGCTGGCAGCTGATCTTGCTATGGTTTCATGCATGCTGGCAGAGGCCAGGAGGCCAGAGCTGGAGACACTGGACTTTGTTTCTCACAGGACAGCAGGCAGCCCAAGCTTTCTACTTTCATCAGTTCCAGTTACTCCCCAACTTCCATTAGACTTGGGTCACAACCAAGAAACTCTGAGCCTCAGAAACCCAAACCTCTTATAATGAGCTGCAAACAAGCCTGCCTGACTTGCAGTGAAGGGAACATTGTTCTCATCATTTGCAGCGGTGACCAGGCCTGCCCTCTGCTCCAGAATGAGCCTCTTTATCTTCCAATGCTGTTTGCTGTGCAAGCATCCTTTAAAGAGATAATTCGGGATGAAGGCTGTCAGCATTGCTGCTCTCAATGTGTGCAAAAAACAGAAATCCACAGGAAATTAGAAGAAACTCCCAATAAAGATTAACCACAACTAGCAAGGACCCAACAACTTGTAGGAAAAGATGGACAAGTAAATTTCAATATTGAAAGACAGGGAAATAAGTACCATTCAAGAAACCATTGAATATAACAAACGCTCACAATATGCAAACTACCATGTAAGCTGTACAGAGGAGTGAAGCCAAAAAATTCGTTTGGGTTCTTATATATTTGCTAGGGAAAAACCTCAAATGAACCTTTGGCCAACCAATATTTACTGAATTGGACGATGCTTATGATATATTGTTTTTAAAGAAAATAGGTCTAAAAAATAAGTACAATATACTTCCACTAATATCTACAGGTAAATCATAGGCTATTGTAAGTAGTAAACAAAAAATTTGATTTACATAAAGTATTAAACTTATAGCATGTAATATTTATAAATACTGTCCTAGAATGATAATCAGCCTTGCCCTCTACTCAAGAACTGTGCATAAAAACTCATCTAAAAAAAAAAAAATTGGAGAATCCAAGAAGGCTTCTGAGAGGAGGTGGTGATTAAACATAATTTCAATTAGATGTAAAAAGTAAGAAAAGAGTTCAGAAAAGACATGTGTGAACACACTAAACTTGAAATAGTGCAATGCTTTCATGAAATGTTATAAACTATCCATAAACTACACATTGTTTGATGTAACTGGCATAAAAGATGAATGTTAAANAGTAAGAAAAGAGTTCAGAAAAGACATGTGTGAACACACTAAACTTGAAATAGTGCAATGCTTTCATGAAATGTTATAAACTATCCATAAACTACACATTGTTTGATGTAACTGGCATAAAAGATGAATGTTAAAAAATAGAAGATGAGGCTAAAAAGGTAGTCATGGGTCAAATAAAAATAGGAGCCGATTATGTGCAGTAAAGATCAGCTGATGAACATACCTTTCCTATTACCTGGCAGCCAGGTTCAGAGCCACATGTGTGAGGTGTTTGCTGAAAAGCTGTTTGGACTGAGTCTGTCCAGCCCTGAACCACATTCCTCATCCTGCTGGACAGGACCTGCACCTGGACCAGCCTTGGCCCATCAGACCCCTCGCTGAGGTCCCAAATGATACCAGCATTGCTTCTTCTGCCACATACCTATTCCTCTTTGTATGTTACTGCCTCAGGACGGTCACTGCCATGCTCCACACCCCAAACCAGAACCCAAGGGCCCCTGAAGAGTTCTTCCTCCAGTATCTTCACAGCTCCCCCGAGAACAGTCAGACGTAATTTCTCACCTCTGTATCCACAGCCACTGTCTTCACTCAGCCTCTGACCAAGCTTCTCTGGACCCTTGCAATTGCCTCTGCCAGATCTCTCCAGTCTACCTGCCTCACTGCCATCACTAATCTGATCATGATTTTCTGTCTTAAAAAGTCCTTCGTTGTTCACCCACACCTACAATGATAAGCTAACCTTCTTTTCACGGCACGTGTACTTTTTTATGATCTGGCCGTCCCACTCTCCAGCCTCACCCTGGCTGCCGCCTCCAAGCTTCCTCAGTCCTGACATTCATTCCAAATGAGGGCAGCTTCTTGGAATATCCCATGTTCCTTCATTCTTTCTTGCTTCCCCACAGGCTACAGCCTCTGCCCAGAAAGTCCTGTCTCTTCATTAGCCATCTAGAAACTATGCTTCACCTTCCAAGACCCAGATGAAGCCTCAGTACCTCAGAAACCCTACCCTGGAGAGCTCCGTGCTTATTCCTACGTAAGCACCTCCTTTGGGATAAAGCTCAGCCCAGATATGTTACAAATACAGCAACTGACATGCTGCTTTAATCTTCTGTTTGTATTTCTCTCTGATAGAAATCTTCACTCACTTGTGAAACCATGGAAGGCAGGGGCAATATCTTATTCTTCATGTTTTTAGGCTTAGCACATAATGGACACTTTATAAATGGGTAAATAACTTGCTGTGCTGGATAGTTAAATGGATAGATGGATGATTTTGAGTTATTGGCTTGCATTTAACGCAACTCAAACTGTTAAATTTTCCAATAGAAGAGACCATCTAGAAGGAAATACATTTTCTTAATCCTAGTTCATCTTGTGCTATAATCTCTTCTTTTAAAACAAAAACACCTACAGGAATATACACTTTACACACAACTTTGCCTTAAAGGAAAGATCATATTATAGGAAATAAACTTAGCATTCACCAGAGCCATTTATCCTCAAAAGATGTAAAGAGCATCGAGGTAATAATAGCTCCATTTATTGGGTGTTTACTATGAGTCTATACACCTTGTATGACACACAACAACAACCTGTGATATAGTGTTAGTCCCAAATTACAGGTGAGCATGTAAAGACACACGACTAGGTCTGAAACTCTCAATCCTGGAACCAAAGGAATTTTTTATCCACTGAGAGAGTCAAATGATCAAAATTTACAGTGGGAAACATTGATACAGAATATTACTTTCTCTGCAATAATTGTGGGAACAATATCAGTATTTCCTTAAACATATTAACGGCAGGATTTACCCAAGAGCTCTACCATGAGTACAGCAGGAAAACTCTACCATAACTGGGCAATATGAAAATTCATTTCATGCTACACAATTTACACTGTCCCACTTATTGTTTTTAAGACATTTGCAGCAATAACCTGTAATTATCTCTGCAACAAGTATGAATGAGACAGCCGTGTTTCTGTTTCAGGTCACATTCTCTAAATTGTTTCAAACAATCCAAAACCCTCCTCAGTTCAGTTCAGTTCAGTTCAGTTCAGTTCAGTTCAGCTCAGTTCAGTCGCTCAGTCATATGAGCGACCCCACGAATCGCAGCACACCAGGCCTCCCCGTCCATCACCGACTCCCGGAGTTCACTCAAACCCACCTCAATCGAGTCGGTGATGCCATCCAGCCATCTTATCCTCTGTCGTCCCTTTTTCCTCCTGCCCTCAATCCCTCCCAGCATCAGAGTCTTTTCCAATGAGTCAACTCTTTGCATGAGGTGGCCAAAGTANGATAAAGAATACAAATAAACTGGAACTTGGCTACACTGTGGAGAACATTTTGTGCAGAATTAGTTTGCTCAGTGTTGTTTCACATGACTGCTTAGAATATTGAGGAATTCTAGAAGCTCAAAATAAGAAGGAACACTCACACTTTCCCTCTAAGCCACTGTGGTCCACAGCCTCAAGGTGGCCCCAAGTGACTCCCGCCTCCTGGTGAACATGCCCTTGTGTGTACCCCTGCATCCTCAGGGTTGATCTGTGGGACCCACTGAGGAGAGAAGTTATGACTTGTAACTGACATGGGTTGGTTGTAAAAAGACTCTTTGATTCATCTATGTTTCTTGCTGTCACTCATTTGGGGATGCTAACTTCCAGGACATGAGACTAGCCAGTGACCTCTCAGGAAGCCCTGAGAAAGATGCACATGGGAAGGAGCCGAGGCTTCCCTCAGCAAACCAAGTGCGGGAGCCACGCGGACTGGATGCTCCTCCAGTCCAAGCTGACTCCCATAGGTTGCTGTCCTTCTTGACACCTTGACTGCAACCACAGGAGGGACTCTGAGCTGTCCAGCTTAGCTACTTCTCAATTCTGACTCTTAGAATCTGTGTGAGAGAAGGAACGTTTTGTTGCTTCCAGCCGTTACGTTTGAGGGATTTATTTCACAAGTAGAGATGTGTGATAAAGACAGCATCTTGGGGCCACACACTGAAATCTCGTGGCCCAAAAGTGTAGCTTCTCAATCACAAGCTGATGAGCTAAAGTAGCAACAGGAGTCTTTATTCTAGGGGGCTATGCACCTAGGCTCTTGTTACTGGAGGAAGAAGCAGAGGTGGACAGGAACCAGATGATAAACAGCAGCCTATAGGCAGGCTGAAATTGCAGCCCCCAGCGAGCTTCACTTACCAGAATGCCCAACATATAAGTTGCACTTGGCCAAGTGACTCGCCATGACCAGTGGGGTATCAGCAAGCTTGCTACAGGCAGAAGCTCCCACTCCAGGTGTCACCCTCCACCTCTTCCTTCTACAAGGGGTCCCAGCAATGCTGCCTGGGAGATTGGGAAAGATCAGAGTGCAGCAAAACATCACTGCAGTACCCTCCAAAAGATTCAGTGTTGTTTAAATCTATCAAATGTGGGCATGTTTTATTATACAGAAGAGATTACTGAAACACAGCGTTAGCAAGTACAAAATATCCTGGAAACTCACTGCAAACTGTACTCTATTGTCTAAAATAAAGGTTTGTGGGGTTTTTTGCATTTTTTTTTTAATTAATTGTATTGGATTGTAGTTGCTTTATAATGTTGGGTTAGTTTCCATTGTACAGCAAGGTGAATCAGCTCTACACATGCCCGTATCCTCCTTTTTTAACTCCTTCCTATTTAGGTCACCACAGAGCATCAAGTAGAGTTCCCTGTGCTACCCAGTAGGTTCTTATTAGTTATCTATTTTATACAGAGTATCAATAGTATATATGTGTCAATCCCTTTCTCCTAATTCAACCCACCCCTATTTTCCCCTTGGTATTCATAATTTCTTCTCTACATCTGCACCTCTACTTCTACTTGGCAAACAAGTTTATCTGTACCATTTTCTAGATTTCATATATATGCATTAATATACAATATCTGTTTTTCTATTTCTGACTTCACCGTGTAGGACACTCCCTAGGTCCATTTTATTTATTTGGGTCCATGACCCAAATAAATAAAATAAAAATAAAGGCATTTTTCATGCTGTTATAGAGTAGAGAAACTGCTTTTCTTGATTACAGTCAGATAAAGCAGTTGACTTATCCAACCNTATAGGACACTCCCTAGGTCCATTCACGTCATTACAAATGACCCAAATAAATAAAATAAAAATAAAGGCATTTTTCATGCTGTTATAGAGTAGAGAAACTGCTTTTCTTGATTACAGTCAGATAAGGCAGTTGACTTATCCAACCATATAATACAGTTAAGGGTTCTTACAGTAGAAAGGGTCTATCTTACAGATCATGGAAGTCAACTTTTCTTATAATAAATCAAGTTTTTGGTTTTCATCTAAAACATCATTTCTTAAACTGTGGTGTGAGGTCCATGAATTGACCTCAGGGGCCACATAAAGGAGATGCCAAAACTTTTTTATTTTTAATTGGAGGCTAATTAGTTTACAATATTGTAGTGGTTTTTGCCATACATTGACATGAATCAGCCATGGGCGCACATGTGTTCCCCATCCTGAACCCCCTCCCACCTCCCTCCCCCTCACATCCTTCAGGGTCATCCCAGTGCACCAGCCCTGAGCACCCTGCCTCATGCATCGAACCTGGACTGGTGATCTATTTCACATATGATAATATACATGTTTCAATGCTAAAACTTTTAAATTAATGTCTTCTAGGTGTTTTGAAACATAATTCTGAAATGAATGTTCCATTTATAACAAATTAAGTTATTAAAACATTATTGATTTCAGATAATATAGGGTAGCAGAACACTCTCTGTACTATATATGTTTGGTCAATTTATACCCAGCATTGTTTCATTGCTAAAATATACAGAATAATTTTCCTTAGAAAAGAATTACTGAGATGCAGGTGGCCCCAGTGGTAAATAACCCACTTGCCAATGCAGGAGACACAAGAGACTTGGGTTGGATCCCTGGGTCAGGGAAGATCCCCTGAAGGATGGCATGGAAACCCACTCCAGTATTCTTGCCTGGAAAATCCCATAGTCAGAAGAGCCTGTTGGGCTGCAGTCCATAGAGTAAAAGTCATTTACAACTCCAGCAAAGAGTTAGACCTGACTGAAGCAATTTAGCATGCACACAGCAACTATCATTATACGTATGAACACTCGATTTTTAAAAATTCATTTTAAAGAGTTAAGCTATAAAATGCCAAAGAAAATAAAGTATGATAAAATGCCCTTATTTGGGGATTTTACTATTATATCTGGAGGCTTCCCAGGTGACTCAGTGGTAAAGAATCCCCCTGCTAATACAAGAGTCACAGGAAACTCAAGTTCTGCCCCTGGATCGGGAAGATCCTCTGGAGGATGAAATGGCAACCCATTCCAGCATTCTTGCCTAGAAAAATTCCATGGACAGAGGAGCCTGGCAGGCTACAGTACAAGGGTTTACAAAGAGCTGGACATGACTGAGCGACTGAGCATGCACTAACTGAAGATAAATTAAAAATAAATATCTCTGTGCTTTAGGTGCTAAAAAGATTTTTTTCAAATAAAAGTACGAAGCCAAAAAAATTTGAAAACTGTACCTTGTGTCTATCCCTGATGTGAATCTTCATGAAAAGAAAACTAGATCTGGAAAGCTGGGATTTTTACTAACTCTTGGATTTTCCCCAATACAAAAATATTGTCTGGATGCATTTCAAGTGAAGCCGCACAAGACTGAAAGGATCTCATTGAACTCATGAGCTCTGTTTTGTGACTTGGAACGAGGGAGAGGGAGAGGGTGGGATGATTTGGGAGAATGGCACTGAAACATGTATACTATCATATAAGGAATGAAGCGCCAGTCTATTTTCAATACAGGATACAGGTTGCTTGGGGCTGGTGTACGAAATGATCTGGGGAGATGGTGTGGGGTGGGAGGTGGGAGGGGGCTACGGCATTGGGAGATCATGTACACCTGTGGCTGATTCATGTCAATGTATGGCAAAACCAATACAGTATTGTAAAATAGAATGAAGTATTAAA
>SJYW01046746.1:575682-604954 GCA_006410735.1 Raphicerus campestris | reverse complement strand
TGTACACCTGTGGCTGATTCATGTCAATGTATGGCAAAACCAATACAGTATTGTAAAATAGAATGAAGTATTTAAAAAAAAAAAAAAAGAAATACAATGACGAGCAGCATCCTTGTCAAACCATTTCTCTGAGTCCACAAAGCAGGTCATGAATTACAGGCGATGATGCCAGTTTCCTCCATCTAAACAAAACCACACAAGATCTTAGTGAAGTCAAACATCTCAGCTTCTTATATTAATATACACTGAAAGTTGGTGTACTGAAAGCTTATTGAAGTATTGAATGTCTATGTTCAAAATAACAAAAATGTGGAAACAAAGCAAAACAGTCCAGCAAGAATAAATAATAATAGTTTAGTCATTAAGCATAGTCAAGGACCACTAGTTCCTCCTCAAGGGCTATAGATAATACTCTGAGCCATATCCTATGAGCTCTCTTGTAGATATTGAAACCCCCACCAAGTAGAAGAAGCTAACTATGTTATGATCAGACTATAGTCACGATATAAGCTGCCACAATTCTGAGAACTGGCCTCTGAGAAATGGGAACGAACTGACCCTCTAATTAAAGATGAGCTGTACTTACTAGAAATGACATTTGCCAAACCACCAATGACCAATTTCAACATAACTGTCAGAGTTGACTGTGCTCTTTCTGCAAGTAGTCCTCTTCCTCAGCCTATAAAATTTCTTGCCCTCTGACTGTAATTGGGAAGGAGCCAGATTTTGGACAGGAGTCACTCCTGGATGCCAGAATCCAAAATAAAGCACACTATCCTTTCCACTAACTTGCCTTTTTATTGATTTTTGATTGGCAAACAGCCAGACCTCTGCTTTTGGTAGCAAATTCACAGCTGCCCCGTGGAGGCTACAAGTGCAACAAGTTCTCTTCCTACTCAGTCTGGGCACTATTTCTGCCCACCTCCACTTGTGCTCTTAGCAGCTCTCACCAGGTGTATGAGAAGTCCCATAGACGGACCCAGGCAGGCATCTCTGAGCTTCATATGGCTCTCTCCCTTGAAGAGGAGGGCAGCTCCAGGTCTACATCTATCACTTCCATCTTTATTCAGTAAGCACCTGATACCCACTAATCTAAGCCTCCTCTGTGCATATGAATATTGGATTAAGATAGCATATGACAAATAAAATACTCACTGGAACCCTTAATTCATTTTAATAAGTGTCCTAAGACAATTCATCACTCCATCTGTAGATTTTACCATTCACCATGTGATGATTGTGTAATTCCATTATTTTTAACTAACTTCAGCAAACACTTTCATATATCAACTTGATCTTCACAAAAATCCTGTGTGCTAGGGAGGCCAGATAGTTTTAGCCCCATTTTATTTTTATGATGAGGGACAGAAAACTTAAGTCAACTAGCTACAGCTACTCAGCTAATCTGTTGTCCAATAAACTAGACTCTAAGTATTATGGTTAAAAAATCTACACCTTTTCCAGTATACTTTGTTGTCTCCTGATGTGCTCTCTCTTATCCAACTGGTAATAGAAGTAGTCAAAACACAAGGCAGCCTCTGAAATTACCATCAGATTATGTGTATCAAACCAAGTGATTTAAGAAAGCAAAGCTGTATCAAGAAGGCTTTCTTCAATTTGTATTCAAAGTGTTATATTACGTATACAAGCAGACAAAACCAAATTATTTTTCAGGTTATAAAAATTGCACATGGTGATTATAGAAAGTGTAAATGAGAAAACATCGCCTGGATGCTATTTTGAGCATTTTGGATGTTTATTGCATATTTTGAGAATGTGAAAGATGTGAGGTGATTTTGTTTCCAACATAGCCCTGCGGCTGCCCTGAGGAGAGTACTTATGAGCCCAGAGGCAGAAGAAAACCAAACCATTTGGTAGGCACTGAGACGTGATGTCTGGAATGAGGTACGTGGTAGATGTACAACAGACGGGGTGGTTACGGGCTGTAAGCAAAAGAGAGGTGGTAGGAAGTACTTGGCCTGAGAAATGGGTGGCTGATGGGTGTCACTTGGTGCATGAGGAAAAAAGGGGCAGGAGCAGGTTTTGCAGGAAGAAGTCAAGGATTCTAATTTGCATATGTTAAACTTGAAGTAGCTGATGGTCATTCATTCATGTGGATGATCTGGTCAGATACATGAGTCTGTGAAACAGGGGAGAGTGGGGATACAAGACAGCAGCATGCTATATCATTATGACACAGCATTGTCTCGTGCACTGATGCAGCTGGAGATAGGCCACAGCGGTGTTTCTGGGACTGGGGCAGCTGATCAGTCAGCACAGTTGCTCCACCCATCCAAGAAGGTCAGCTTAGACCAACGCCTTTAAACTGGAAAACTACATGGCTGAGAGGGTGAAATTGGCAAGGTTACACCTGTCCAACCTGCTACAGTGCATATGAAGCCATTTGCTTCCCTATATAGATTTGTTTGTTGATTATTGTAGGAAACCTTCCCAAACAACCCTTACTTCCACTTGCTTCGTAAGGGTTTTTTGTTTTGTTGGTTTCTGTTTTGTGTTGAGTCAATCCTTATTTCTTTGTATTTATGAGGCAGACAGTTATTCAGACACATAAAACAATTTTGTTTTATTTTTAAATTGTTCATTCTAAATAGCAGCCATTACACTAATCTTTATTTAGCTGTCTGGCTTGATAGTAATTCAGTAATCATTTCTGAATAACAAATTACTTTTATCCTTTCAAGCCTACAGCAATGATGGCTGAGTCAAGTAGCTGTACATGTTTGAAGTTGGGGAAGGAGCCATCTTATGTCTCTTAACACTGATTCCTGGATCACCAAGCAGCCTTCTATGAAAACTTGGCTTTTTATCAGTCATCAGTAAAAATACACTGTTCTGCATGAATTATAAGTCTCATTGAAAACAGATCTTCTGAAATACAGTCTGTACATAGATATATATATACACTTCACATGAGGAGCCAAGAAGCAAAATATGTAATCAGATTTAAAAGACACATAACAAAAGGAAAAGCTTGCGAAAATAGACTCAACGAGCAGATTCACATCACCAGTGAACAATGACAACAGGGATTCGGCAACTGATGGTGGTACCTGGATGAAGAGAACAGCAGAGTTGCACAGTAGACAGAGAAAACTACATAACTTTAAAGGCTGAAGGGGTGCTACCCACACAGATACCTGCACTCAACTTAGATGAATGCCTTTGAAGAAATGACACATTGCTGCTATGGGTTAATAGCTATCTCCCCCAGTGATGCTGGTCCTTCACAGCCTCAGGGTATCTTGAGAAGGGCAAACTTAGTGGTGTGGCAACACTGGGGTCACAGGGAGAAACTGCTGTACAGAGCACAACCTGGAAGCAAGCCAGGTTCTAATGCTGCCTTGTTTGATAGGGACCACGTTAAGTGCCTTCCATACAGTCCCCACTTACTCCTCAAACAGTCTTAGGATAAGTTCCATCGCTCTGTCGCAGCTGTACATGGAATTCCTAGGAGAGTCACTGTCTAACTGGGATAAACAAAAAGCAGCACAACAGAGATGCTCCAGGTAGGCTTCTACTGGCCAACTGCAAAATACATGTCAATAGTATGAAGTGTATAGTGGGGAAAAGACAGTCAATAACTATAATATCTTTGTATGGTGATGGATGGTAACTAAACATATCATGGTAAAAAGTTTGAAATGTGTGCAAATATCAAATCACTATGTATGTAAAAGGAACTAACATAGTGTTTCAGGTCAATTATACTTCAAACAGCAAACTCAGAAAAAAGATATCAGATCTGTGGTTACCAGAGACAGGAGATGGATAGGGAAGGTGGAATTAGATGAAAGTAACCAAAACATACAAACTTGGGAATTCCTTGGTGAGCCAGTGGTTAGGACTCCATACTTTTATTGCCAAGGGCACATATGAAGCAGCCAAAAAAAAAAAAAGAAACTTCCAATAATATAAATAGATACTAGGGATATAATGTACAACATGATAAATATAATTGACACTGCAGTACACTATAAGGGAAAGTTGTTAAGAGAATAAATTCTAAGGGTACTCAAGGAAAAATAATTTTTTACTATTTTTTAAATTTTGTATGTCTCTGAGTTAGTCATTCAGTCATCTCTGGCTCTGTGCCTCATTAGGCTCCTCTGTCCATGAACTTCTCCAAACAAGAGTACTGGAGTGGGTTGCCATTTCCTCCAACAGGGGGTCTTCCCAAAACAGGGATCAAACTTGGGTCTCCTTCTTTGCAGGTGGACTCTATACCATCTGAGCTACCAGGAATAGATGTTCATTAAACTTACTGTGATCATCACATAATGGTGTAGGTGAGTCAAATCATCATGCTGTACACCTTAAAGTTGTACAAATAGCTGAGGGAAAAAAAAAAAGCTAAAGGCAAAGGATAAAAGTAAAGATATACCCATCTGAATGCAGAGTTCCAAAGAACAGCACAGAGAGATAAGAAAGCCTTCATAGGTGATCAGTGCAAAGAAATAGAGAAAAACTATAGAATGAGAAAGACTAGAGATCTCTTCAAAAAATTAGAGATACCAAGGAAACATTTCATGCAAAGATAGGCACAATAAAGGCCACAAAAGTCATGGACCTAACAGATGCAGAAGAGATTAAGAAGAGGTGGCAGGAATACACAGAAGAACTGTACAAAACAGACCTTCATTTCATGACCCAGATAAGCACAATGGTGTGATCACTCAACTAGAGCAAGACATCCTGGAATGTGAAGTCAAGTGGGCCTTAGGAAGCATCACTACAAACAAAGCCAGTGGAGCTGATATAATTTCAGCTGAGTTATTTCAAATCCTCAAAGACAATGCTGTGAAAGTGCTGCACTCAATATGCCAGCAAATTTGGAAAACTCAGCAGTGCCCACAGTACTGGAAAAGGTCAGTTTTCATTCTAATCCCAAAGGAAGGCAATGGCAAGGAACATTCAAACTACCACACAATAGCACTCATCTTACACGCTAGCAAAGTAATGTTCAAAATTCTCTGAACCAGGCTTCAACAGTACATGAACTGTGAAATTCCAAATGTTCAAGCTGGAATGAGAAAAGGCAGAGGAACCATAGATCAAAGTGCCAACATCAGTTGTATCATCAAGAAAGCAAGAGAGTTCCAGAAAAACATCTACTTCTGCAATATTGACTTTGTCAAAGCCCTTGACTGTGTGGAAAACAACAAATTGTAGAGAACTCTGAAAGAGATGAAAATACCAGACCACCTTACCTGCCTCCTGAGAAATCTTTATGCAGGTCAAGAAACAGAAATTAGAACCGGATATGAAACAACAGACTGGTTCCAAATTGGGAACAGAGTACATCAAGGCTGTATTATTGTCACTCTGCTTATTTAACTTATATGCAGAGTACATCAGGCAAAATGCCAGGCTGGATGAAGCACAAGCTGAAATCAAGAATGTGGAAGAAATATCAATAGCTCCAGATATACAGATGACACCACCTTCATGGCATAAAGCAAAGAAAAACTAAAGAGCCGCTTGAAGAAAGTGAAAGAGAAGAGTGGAAAAAGTTGGCTTAAAACACAACATTCAGAAAACTAAGATCATGGCATCCAATCCCATCACTTCATAGCAAATAGATGGGGAAACAATAGAAACAGTGACAAACTTTATTTTCCTGGGCTCCATAATTACTGCAGATAGTGACTGCCATCAAATTAAAAGATGCTTGTTCTTTGGAAGAAAAGCTTTGACCAACCTAGACAGTATATTAAAAAGCAGAGACATTACTTTGCTGACAAAGGTCCATCTAGTCAAAGCTATGGTAAGTAGTCATGTATGGATGTGAGAACTGGACTATAAAGAAAGCTGAGCACCAAAGAATTGATGCTTTTGAACTGTGGTGTTGGAGAAGACTCTTGAAGTTAAGTAGATACTAGGGACTATACTTGGTCTACAAAGAGATCCAGCTAGTCCATTCTAAAGGAAATAGTCCTGAATATTCACTGGAAAGACTGATGCTGAAGCTGAAGCTCCAATACTTTGGTCACCTGATGCAAAGACTTGACTCATTGGAAAAGACCCTGATGCTCAGAAAGATTGAAGGCTGGAGGAGAAGGGGGTGACAGAGGATGAAATGATTAGACGGCATTACCAACTCAGTGGACATGAGTTTGACCAAGCACCAGAAGTTTGTGATGGACAGGGAGGCCTGGCATGCTGCAGTCCATGGGATTGCAAAGGGTCAGACACAACTGAGCGACTGAACTGATTCCTGGCTAATATGTCAATTGTATCTCAATAAAACTGGAAGAAAAGAAAGAAAGTAAGAAAATCCTAACCATCCATCTGTCCATCCATCAGTCCACCCACCTTTGCCAGACTACAAAGCCGTTTTTCTGCTTTGCCCACTGAGTAAAGCACCGATCGGGGGCGCTCCAGAGAGACCCAGCATGGGAAAATCAAGAGGGATCTTGCTTCATCCCATCAGCCTTCAGGTCCCCTGAGCACCTCCCAAGGATGCTTTCCACCCTAGCGAAAATATTTTGCTTCCAAAGCTGTAGTTGAATACAGTAATTCCAACCCTCTCCCAATAGCGGGGGCGCCCCTCAGAGACCCTCCACTGCCATTTCATCTCCCCTGAGAAGTCAGGGTCCCAACACCCTGGGCTGAAGCTTCTTCACTATCTGAGATTCAGGTTCTAAGTGCTAATGATTCCAGCCCCTTTCCTTTCTGTGCCCAATTCTTAGGAGCAGCCACAGCCTCCTGCAATTGCTGTCTCTGTAATAACTTTGAATTTTCTTTTTGCCTTTTCATTTACCTTGTTAATAATTTTACACTTAGTTAACAGTTCTCTGTATTAAATCCTCTCTAATAAAATAGCTGGTATGATTTCTGTCCCCCAAATATGTAATATTCCTAGAAATATGTACATGTCACATTCATATATTCCATTTTGCCTAAAAATCGCAATGTATTCATTTATATACTAAAACTCAGCTATAGGCACTTATGAAATCTGCACATTCAAGATTAAAAATCTAGAGATCTGATGTAAGAATCATTAGATAATGGTTTTTAGAAAACTATTTGCAAGTGCCATCAGTCCCCGGCTGTTGCTCACAGAAAAGTCCAGGAAGTCTTAGGAGTACACGCTGTGTTGCCTGTGTTGGGTGCTATTTCCTGAAACGTGGCCCTGGCATTTCAAGTGAGGTATCACATTATAAGAAGGTAAATGGTTAATAACCATGAGAATTTCATGGTCTTCTTTTTTATCACAGTCTGTTCTCTGAACTATTTTAGAGAACTGATTTTTTTTCTGTCTATTCTTGCAATGTTTTTCAACGTTTATTTTGACAGGTCCCAATGAATTGAGTTCCCTTGAGTTTAAGTAAACTCAAGGTAGAAGCTGATATTAAGATTTCTAGAAAATTGTAGGGCTGGTGTCATGTGGGAAGTGTCATCTTTTTCCTCTAATAGAGAGAACTCTGAGACGCCAGGCAGTTTCCATAAGTAGGCAAGATTGTCCCTGGGGAAAAGAAAGACCTTCTAGAGTGTCTATGTATATTCACCTTTTACCTCTTGCTTTTTAAATTTCTATTTCTGTGTGTTTTACAATATAGGTACAATGCCAATTTGATTTTTAAATGTAATTATTTTAGAAATAGAAATAAATATCTATAGCTTGAGTATATCCTCAAAACTGTTTTACTGTTAGGAGTCCACTTTGAAAGAATTTTGGGAGCCACTGCTCTATTTTTTTCTATGTTTTTCCATTTTAGATTATTACAAGGTATTGAATATTGTTCCCTATGCAAAATAGTAGGATCTTGTTATCTGTTTAATATATCATCGTATGTGTATGTTAATCCCCAACTCTTGCTTTATCCCTCATCTCCCTTTCCTCTTTGGTAACCATACATTTATTTTCTTTGGGAGACCACTGCTCTAATGATAAGGCACTGTGTGTCTGGAGCGAGGATCAGCAAGCTTGAGCTGCAGCTCACCACCGCCCCAGGTGCACTCTTGCAGGACTCCCCAAGCTCAGGCTGAGAGAAGGCGAAGGTAAGAAAGTGTGGCAGTGACGACATGGCCGCAGAGCCTGAAGAGTTTACCAACTGCCCTTCACAGGAAGCTTCTGCCAACCGCTACTTTGGAGGGAGTCCACTCAAACCGATTCCAAAATTCTTGGGGAAAGTGAGAGGGCTTCTCTTCTCATTTCATTAATGAGATGAGCACAGATAGGGGGCACGGCAGGTTCAGAGGCTGGTGCTCAGGGTACAACTGTGGGTGTGCCAGACATCACAGCAGTCAGTGCACCGGGGGTAAAGGGGTCACAGATAGACGCACCACCCATGCAGGCACTGATGACTTCCTGGAGGATGATGACAAATCTTGAAGGAGCCTGTTAAACTTGCCTGGAAGGTATCACAATTAAACAAGCTTCAGTCCATGAACAGGAGGTAAGTAAGAAGAGAGTAAGTTGACAACGAAAGTTTTAGGTCAACATCTATGACTATGAAATGTAATAATGACTAATGCTCAAAAGGTGATGCTGAATCATTAAAATCTGAACCAATTATTTTCAATACTCTCTTATTAAGGAGTGAGAAATACATTTTAGAAGCATTTACACCAGAGGAAATGCTGAAATAAATAATCCTGAATTGAATAGTTTAATTTGCATCCAGGAAACTAGGCTACACAGAATGAGGTGATACCCAGCTGACAGACTCTTGATCATGCAAAGATGGAACAGAAGCTGAAAGCCAAAATTCTGAGAGCTAATTCATTGGTGAAGCCCCTCAGTACCTGTTCATGAGGAAGAGGAAATTAAAATATAAGGTAATTAGGCTGCTATGTAAGTGGCAATAGGCTTTCCAGAGAGCCTAATTAACTGTAATGTGTTCATTCTGCTCCATTTTAGAGTTCCCCAAATATGCTATTCAGTGTCTAAAACCTGGAAACTGGGAATAGATCTGTCCTTTGACCACTGGATTAAGTAGAATTAGCCTTTTCAAATTCAGATATAAATGTCTAATAAAGAGCATCCAGCAGCTCCTGTCTGTGCCTGCCAGGGTTGGAAGTTTCTGTTGCGCATAGAAGGACCATATTATAGCATAAATGGCTTGAACACAGGCACAGACACTGCCAGATGACACCAGCATCTGTTCCACCTTCTTAGTGTCCAAGAGAAATTCTATTTTGTCTGCAAGTACTAGGCTTTAAATTAAATTGAGAATTTAATTTTCTCAATAGTCCCAATTTCTCAGGAAGGTTAGATAACGCACCCAAGATGATACAACTAGGAAGTGCCTGTTTGCATCAGTCATGTCCAACTTTTTGTGACCCCATGGACTGTAGCCTGCCAGACTCCTCTGTCCATGGGATTCACCAAGCAAGAATACTGGAGTTAACTGTTCTCTTCTCCAAGGGATCGTCCCTATCCAGGGATTGAACTTGGGTCTTCTGCATTGCAGATGGATTCTTTACCATCTAAGGCACTAGGTAAGCTGCTAGGAAGTAGTGACCGCAAACTCAAACCCAGATCTGATGGATTCCGTTGCTTCTTCCTTAATGCTAAGCCCAGAGCATCGCACATGTATGCTTGCTCGAGGACAGTTTTGTTCAAAGATATTTCCNCAAACTCAAACCCAGATCTGATGGATTCCGTTGCTTCTTCCTTAATGCTAAGCCCAGAGCATCGCACATGTATGCTTGCTCGAGGACAGTTTTGTTCAAAGATATTTCCAGGTCATAAGGTAGTTCAATTTCCAGTTTTTTAAGGAATCTCCACACTGTTCTCCATAGTGGCTGTACTAGTTTGCTTTCCCACCAACGGTGTAAGAAGGTTCCCTTTTCTCCACACCCTCTCCAGCATTTATTGCTTGTAGACTTTTGGATCGCAACTATTCTGACTGGTGTGAAATGGTACCTCATTGTGGTCTTGATTTGCATTGCTCTGATAATGAGTGATGTTAAGCATCTTTTCATGTGTTTGTTAGCCANTCACCAACAAATTCACTGTTTGCATGAGTTGACTCCTTAGGTAGGTAAGTTTATTCCTAGATACTTTATTCTTTCTGTTGCAATGGTGAAAGGATTTGATTCCTTAATTTCTCTTTCTGATTTTTCATTGTTAGTATATAGAAATGCAAGTGATTTCTGTGTATTGATTTTGCATCCTGAAACTTTGTGAAATTCACTGCTCAGCTCTAGTAATATTTTGATACTATCTTTAGGGTTTTCTATGTACATGATCATATCATCTGCAAACAGTGAGAGCTTTACTTCTTTCCGTTCTGGATTCCTCTTCTTTCTTTTCCTTCTCTGATTGCTGTAGCTAGGACTTCCAGAACTATGTTGAATAATAGTGGGAAAATTGGGCACCCTTGTCTTGTTCCTGATTTTAGGGGGAATGCTTTCAGTTTTTCTCCATTGAGATAATGCTTGCTGTAGATTTATCATATATGGCCTTTATTATGTTGAGGTAGATTCCTTCTATGCCCATTTTTTGAAGTTTTAATCATAAATAGGTGCTGGATTTTGTCAGTCTTTTTCTGCATGTATTGACATGATCATATGGTTTTTATCTTTCAATTTGCTAATATGGAATAACACATTGATTGATTTGTGTATATTGATGAATCCTTCAATCTATGTTCATCAGTGATGTTGGTCTGTTTTTCTTTGTTTATGTTGTCTTTGTCTGACTTTGGTTTCAGTGAGAGCTTTACTTCTTTTCCGTTCTGGATTCCTCTTATTTCTTTTCCTTCTCTGATTTCTGTAGCTAGGACTTCCAGAACTATGTTGAATAATAGTGGGAAAATTGGGCACCCTTGTCTTGTTCCTGATCTTAGGGGGAATGCTTTCAGTTTTTCTCCATTGAGATAATGCTTGCTGTAGATTTATCATATATGGCCTTTATTATGTTGAGGTAGATTCCTTCTATGCCCATTTTTTGAAGTTTTAATCATAAATAGGTGCTGGATTTTGTCAGTCTTTTTCTGCATGTATTGACATGATCATATGGTTTTTATCTTTCAATTTGCTAATATGGAATATCACATTGATTGATTTGTGTATATTGATGAATCCTTCAATCTATGTTCATCAGTGATGTTGGTCTGTGTTTTTCTTTGTTTATGTTGTCTTTGTCTGACTTTGGTTTCAGTGAGAGCTTTACTTCTTTTCCGTTCTGGATTCCTCTTATTTCTTTTCCTTCTCTGATTTCTGTAGCTAGGACTTCCAGAACTATGTTGAATAATAGCGGGAAAATTGGGCACCCTTGTCTTGTTCCTGATCTTAGGGGGAATGCTTTCAGTTTTTCACCATTGAGATAATGCTCGCTGTAGATTTATTATATATGGCCTTTATTATGTTGAGGTAGATTCCTTCTATGCCCATTTTTTGAAATTTTAATCATAAATAGGTGCTGGATTTTGTCAACATAGAATGAGTTTGGAAATGTTCCTTCCTCTGCAATTTTTTGAAAGAGTTTTAGAAGTATAGGCATCTGCTCTTCTATAAATATTTGATAGAATTCTCCTGTGAACCCATCTGGTCCTTGGCTTTTGAGTCTTTTGATCACAATTTCAATTTCAGTGCTTGTTTTGAGTTGTTCATAATTTCTATTTCTTCTTGGTTCAGTCTTGGAAGATCGAACTTTTCTAAGAATCTGTCCATTTCTTCCGGGTTATCCATTTTATTGCCATATAGTTGTTCATAATAGTTTCTTATAATCCTTTATTTTTCTGCGTTGTCTGTTGTAACCTCTCCTTTTTCATTTCTAATTATGTTGATTTGATTCTCTTTTTTCTTGATGAGTCTGGCTAAAGATTTGTAAATTTTATCTTCTCAAAGAACCAGCTTTTAGTTTTATTATTCTTTGCTATTGTTTCTTTCATTTCTTTTTCACTTCTTTCGGCTCAGATCTTTATGATTTCTTTACTTCCACTAATTTTGGGATTTTTTTATTCTTCTTTTTCCAGTTGTTTTAGGTGTAAAGTTAGGTTGTCTATTTGGTGTTTTTCTTGTTTCTTGAGGTATGATTCAGTTCAGTTCAATTCAGTCACTCAGTCGTGTCCGACTCTTTGCAACCCCATGAGTAGCAGCACGCCAAGTCTCCCTGTCCATCACCATCTCCCGGAGTTCACTCAAACTCAAGTCCATCGAGTCAGTGATGACATGCAGCCATCTCATCCTCTGTCGTCCTCTTCTCCTCTTGTCCCCAATCCCTCCCAGCATCAGAGTCTTTTCCAATGAGTCAACTCTTCTCATGAGGTGGTCAAAGTACTGGAGTTTCAGCTTTAGCAGTTTTCCTTCCAAAGCACACCCAGGTATGATTGTATTGCTATAAACTTCCCTCTTAGAACTACTTTTTCTGTATCCCATAGATACTGAGTTGTCATGTTTTCATAGTCATTTGTTTCTAGAAATTTTTTAATTTCCCTTTTGATTTCTTCAGTAACCTGTTGGTTATTTAGAAACATATTGTTTAATCCCCATGTGTTTCTGTTTCTTTCAGTTTATTTTCTTGTAACTGATATCCAGTCTCATAGCATTGTGGTTGGAGAAGATGCTTGATATGATTTCAACTTTCTTAAAGTTACTGAGGTTTGATTTGTGACCCAGGATGTTGTCTATCCTGGAGAATGTTCCATCTGCACTTGAGAAGGTGTCTTCTTCTGCATTTGGATGGAATTTCCTAAAGATATCAATGAGAGCCATCTCATCTAATGTATCATTTAAGATTTGTCTTTCCTTATTAATTTTCTGTTTTGATGACCTGTCCATTGGTGTGAGTGGGCCATTAAAGTCTCCTACTATTATTGTGTTACTGTCAATTTCCCCTTTTATGTGTTTGTGATTACCTAATGTATTGATGTACTCCTATGTTGGGGGCATAGATATTTACAATGGTTATGTCTTCTTCTTGGATTGATCCCTTGATCATTATGTAGTGTCCTTCCTTAACTCTTGTAATTTTTATTTTAAGGTCGATTTTTTCTGATATGAAGATTGCCACTCAAGCTTTCTTTTGCTTCTTATTTGCAAAGAATATATTTTTCCGTCCTCTCACTGTCAGTCTACATGTGTCTTGAGGCATGAAGTGGGTTTCTTGTGGACAGCATATATATGGATCTTGTTTGTATCCATTCAGCCAATCTGTGTCTTTTGGTTGGAGCATTTACTCTGTCTACATTTAAAGCAATTACCATGAAAATCTCTTTTGTATAGTTTGTCTGTGTATTCTTGCCACTTTTTCTTAACATCTTCTTCTTCTGTTAGGTGCCTACCATTTCTGTCCGTTATTGAGCCCATCTTTACATGAAATGTTCCCTTGCTATCTCTAATTTTCTGGAAGGGATCTCTAGTGTTTCCCATTCTATTGTTTTCCTCTATTTCTTTGCATTGCTCACTGAGGAAAGCTTTCTTATCTCTCCTTGCTATTCTTTGGAACTCTGCATTCAAATGGGTATATCATTCCTTTTCTCTTTTGCTTTTCGCTTCCCTTCATTTCAAGAATACACAGAAGAACTGTATAAAAAAGATCTTCACAACCCAGATAATCACGATGATGTTATCACTCACCTAGAGCCAGACATCCTGGAATGTTAAGTCAAGTGGGCCTTAGGAAGCATCAATACGGACAAAGCTAGTGGAGGTGATGGAATTCCAGTTGAGCTATTTCAAATCCTGAAAGATGATGCTGTGAAAGTGCTGCACTCAATATGTCAGCAAATTTGGAAAACTTGTCAGTGGCCACAGGACTGGAAAAGGTCACTTTTCATTCCAATTCCAAAGAAAGGCAATGGCAAAGAATGTTCAAACTACTGCACAACTGCACTCATCTCACACGCTAATAAAGACATGCTCAAAATTCTCCAAGCCAGGCTTCAGCAATACATGAACTGTGACCTTCCAGATGTTCAAACTGGTTTTAGAAAAGGCAGAGGAACAAGAAATCAAATTGCCAACACCTACTGGATCATCAAAAAAGCAAGAGAGTTCCAGAAAAACATCTATTTATGTTTTATTGCCTATGCCAAAGCCTTTGACTGTGTGGATCACAATAAACTGTGGAAAATTCTGAGAGAAATGGGAATACCAGATCACCTGACCTGCCTCTTGAGAAACCTATATGCAGGTCAGGAAGCAACAGTTAAATCTGGACATGAAACAACAGACTTGTTCCAAATAGGAAAAGGAGTACATCAAGATTGTAAATTGTCACCCTGCTTATTTAACTTATATACAGAGTACATCATGAGAAATGCTGGGCTGGAAGAAGCACAAACTGGAATCAAGATTGCCGAGAGAAATATCAATAACCTCAGATATGCAGATGACATCACCCTTATGGCAGAAAGTGAAGAAGAACTAAAGAGCCTCTTGAGGAAAGTGAAATAGAAGCGTGAAAAAGTTGCTAAAGCTCAACATTCAAAAAATAAAGATCATGGCATCTGGTCCCATCACTTCATGGCAAACAGATGGGGAAACAGTGGGAAAAGTGTCAGACTTTATTTGGGGCTCCAAAATCACTTCAGATGGTAATTGAAGCCATGACTCCTTGGAAGGAAAGTTATGACCAACCTAGACAACATATTAAAAAGTAGGCATTACTTTGTCAACAAAGATCTGTCTAGTCAAGGCTATGGTTTTTCCAGTGGTCATGTATGGATGTGAGAGTTGGACTATAAAGAAGGCTGAGTGCCAAAGAATTGATGCTTTTGAACTGTGGTGTTGAAGAAGATTCTTGTGAGTCCCTTGGACTGCAAGGAGATCCAACCAGTCCATCCTAAAGGAGATCAGTCCTGGATGTTCACTGAAAAGACTGATGTTGAAGCTGAAACTCCAATACTTTGGCCACCTGATGCAAAGAGCTGACTTATTGGAAAAGACCCTGATGCTGAGAAAGATTGAGTACAGGATGAGAAGGGAATACCAGAGGATGAGATGTCTGGATGGCATCACCAAAACAATGGACATGGGTTTGGGTGGACTCTGGGAGTTGATGATGGATAGGGCAGCCTGGCTTGCTGTGATTTATGGGGTTGCTAACAGTTGAACAGGATTGAGTGACTGAACTCAACTGATATATATGTTTTTATTTTCATTTTCTTAATTGTTTGGGGTTGATTTTATAAATTTTTTTCCTTCTATTGTATTCCTTGACTGTATAATTCCCTTTAACATTTACTGTAAAGCTGGTTTCATTTCATTTCAGTTCAGTTGCTCAGCATTGAAAAGCCTTGAAAAGCCATAGCCTTGACTAGATGGACTTTTGTTGGCAAAGTAATATCTCTGCTTTTCAATATGCTATCTAGGTTAGTCATAACTTTCTTTCCAAGTAGTCATTTTCTTTTAAGCTGGTTTGGTGGTACGTAACTTTCCTAACTTTTGTTTGTTTGAAAATTCTTTATTTCTCCATCAATTTTGAGTGGATGCCAGGTACAGTAATCTTGGTTGTAGGTTTTTCCCTTGCAGTCCTTTAAATATATCCTGCCATTTCCTTCTGGCCTGTAGAGTTACTGCTGGAAGATCAGCCATTAAACGTATGGGGTTTTCCTTGTATGTTTCTTATTGCTTTTCCCTTGCTGCTTTGAATTTCATTCTTTGTGTTTAGTCTTTGTCAGTTTGATTAGTATGTGTCTTGGAAGGTTTCTCCTTGGCTTTATCTTATATGGAACTCTTTTTCCCTCTTGGACTTGATTGTCTATTTCCTTTTCCATGTTGGGGAAATTTTCAACTATAATCTTTTCAAAAATTTTCTTATATCCTTTCTTTATCTCTTCTTCTTCTGGGACCCATATAATTTGAATGTTTGTTCATTTGATATTGTCCCAGAGTTCTCTGAGACTATCCTCAGTTATTTTCATTCTTTTTACTTTATTCTGCTCTTCAAAAGTAAATTCCACCATTTTATCTTCCAGCTCATGAATTCTTTCTTCTACTTCAGACATTCTGCTATTGATTCCTTCTAGAGTATTTTTAATTTCAGTAATTGTATTGCTTGTCTCTGTATGTTTATTCTTTAATTCTTTTAGCTCTTTAATTGATTCTTGCATTTTTTTCCATTTTGTTTTCAAGGTTTTTCATTATCTTTACTATCATTATTCTGAATACTTTTTCAAGTAGTTTTCCTATTTCCTCTTCATTTATTTGGACTTATATGTTTCTAATTTGTTTCTTCATTTATGTAGCATTTATATGTCTTTTCATTTTATATATACTTTTTTTTTTCAATTTAACTTATTGTGTTTGAGGTCTCCTTTTCCCAGGCTTCAAGGTTGAATTCTTTCTTCCTTTTTGTTTCTGCCCTCCTAAGGTTAGTCCAGTGATTTGTGTAAGCTTTGTATAGGGTAAGATTTGTGCTGAGTTTTTGTTTTGTTTTATTTTTCCTCTGATGGGCAAGGCTGAGTGAGGTGGTAATCCTGTCTGCTAATGATTTGGTTTGTATTTTTGTTTTGTTTGTTCTTTAGATGAGGCATCCTGCACAGGGTGCTACTGGTGGTTGGGTGATGCCGTGTCTTGTATTTATGTGGTTTTCTTAGTGTGAGTTCTCATTATCTGATACTCCCTAGGGTTAGTTCTCTGGTAGTCTAGGGCCTTGGAGATAGTGCTCTCACCTCAAAGGCAGAGGGCTTGATCTCAGGTTTTGCATGGTTCTGTATATTCTTTTCTGCTGGTCAGGTTCTCCTGTCCACTCTCAGCTGGTGTTCTGTGTGCAATTCTGTGTCTGAAGTTGTATTCCTGATGTATCCGTGGAGAGAAATGCACTCCACTTATTCCTCCATCATTTTGTTCTCCTTTCCTCCCCCACCCCACCCCTTTGTGCTTTCTAGTTTCACTGGGTCACAAGTTAGCTGGGCCCAGAGGCCTCCCAGCTGGTACTTCAGANAGTTGTAGGTTTTTCCCTTGCAGTCCTTTAAATATATCCTGCCATTTCCTTCTGGCCTGTAGAGTTACTGCTGGAAGATCAGCCATTAAACGTATGGGGTTTTCCTTGTATGTTTCTTATTGCTTTTCCCTTGCTGCTTTGAATTTCATTCTTTGTGTTTAGTCTTTGTCAGTTTGATTAGTATGTGTCTTGGCAGGTTTCTCCTTGGCTTTATCTTATATGGAACTCTTTTTCCCTCTTGGACTTGATTGTCTATTTCCTTTTCCATGTTGGGGAAATTTTCAACTATAATCTTTTCAAAAATTTTCTTATATCCTTTCTTCATCTCTTCTTCTTCTGGGACCCATATAATTTGAATGTTTGTTCATTTGATATTGTCCCAGAGTTCTCTGAGACTATCCTCAGTTATTTTCATTCTTTTTACTTTATTCTGCTCTTCAAAAGTAAATTCCACCATTTTATCTTCCAGCTCATGAATTCTTTCTTCTACTTCAGACATTCTGCTATTGATTCCTTCTAGAGTATTTTTAATTTCAGTAATTGTATTGCTTGTCTCTGTATGTTTATTCTTTAATTCTTTTAGCTCTTTAATTGATTCTTGCATTTTTTTCCATTTTGTTTTCAAGGTTTTTCATTATCTTTACTATCATTATTCTGAATACTTTTTCAAGTAGTTTTCCTATTTCCTCTTCATTTATTTGGACTTATATGTTTCTAATTTGTTTCTTCATTTATGTAGCATTTATATGTCTTTTCATTTTATATATACTTTTTTTTTTCAATTTAACTTATTGTGTTTGAGGTCTCCTTTTCCCAGGCTTCAAGGTTGAATTCTTTCTTCCTTTTTGTTTCTGCCCTCCTAAGGTTAGTCCAGTGATTTGTGTAAGCTTTGTATAGGGTAAGATTTGTGCTGAGTTTTTGTTTTGTTTTATTTTTCCTCTGATGGGCAAGGCTGAGTGAGGTGGTAATCCTGTCTGCTAATGATTTGGTTTGTATTTTTGTTTTGTTTGTTCTTTAGATGAGGCATCCTGCACAGGGTGCTACTGGTGGTTGGGTGATGCCGTGTCTTGTATTTATGTGGTTTTCTTAGTGTGAGTTCTCATTATCTGATACTCCCTAGGGTTAGTTCTCTGGTAGTCTAGGGCCTTGGAGATAGTGCTCTCACCTCAAAGGCAGAGGGCTTGATCTCAGGTTTTGCATGGTTCTGTATATTCTTTTCTGCTGGTCAGGTTCTCCTGTCCACTCTCAGCTGGTGTTCTGTGTGCAATTCTGTGTCTGAAGTTGTATTCCTGATGTATCCGTGGAGAGAAATGCACTCCACTTATTCCTCCATCATTTTGTTCTCCTTTCCTCCCCCACCCCACCCCTTTGTGCTTTCTAGTTTCACTGGGTCACAAGTTAGCTGGGCCCAGAGGCCTCCCAGCTGGTACTTCAGACCCAAGTCAGTACTGCAAAATCAAGACCCTGTCTTGCCTTCCCACTTTCTCTCTCTCCTTCTCTCTACTTTATTTTTCTTGGACATCTAGTCTCATCTCAATTACAACAGTTATAAAATTACCATACAACACACAAAATTAAGAGTTAGATGGTGTTTATCATGTGTTGGGTGCTGTGCTCCTGTTGTATTATCTTTACTTAATTGTCTTTATGCAAATAACCTTTGCCCAAGGTCAGATAACTGGTAAAAAGTAGCTGACTACTAACTTGGGCATTAGTCCTTGAACTCAAGAAGCTTCTGTTTCCAACACACCCTTGTTCACACAGGAGAAGGCTATGGAAGCTTCCTTACAGAGGAACCATTCTCATTCATGTCATACAAGAGTAAGACACATCCTTCATGGTGTTTTTTAAACCATAAGTTTGGGTCAGCTTTATTTTAAATATCCTTCTGAAAATCTTACAGAGTTTGAATTTCATGATGGTTTTTTAACAGAGAAGGTCTGGATTTGAATAACATGACCAGGTATTCAAAGTTTAACTTGGTTGTTCAAAACAAGAAACATTCAACTTTATGAATTTATTCCTCAATTTTACCTATACAGTTGGACAGCTTATCCTGTGGCAATGAGTTCTAGCAATATTAATTTGTGGTTTTATGGGAAGCAGCATCAAAAATGTTTAAGTCACGAACCCTGAGCCCTAATCCTAAGGTTTGGCAGAGCCACAATTTACAGGAAATTTCCAATAACATTCAAATGAAAAGCAATGCTTTGAATGCCAAGAAAGTACTCCCTGGAAGGCTGCTGCTTTTCTGTTGCAGAGGGAAGCCTGAAATAATGAAAGCACACTCTCCCTCTCTGTCTTTCCAAAGGGTTATAAAAGCTAAGGCCAAATCACTATATTGTTAATACTAAATTTCAAAAAAGTAAGATTTCTTACGAAGAAAGCCAATGCCAAAGAATGCTCAAACTACTGCACAATTGCACTCATCTCACACGCTAGTAAAGTAATGCCCAAATCCTCCAAGCCAGGCTTTAGCAATATGTGAACCGTGAACTCCCTGATGTTCAAGCTGGTTTTAGAAAAGGCAGAGCAACAAGAAATCAAATTGTTAACACCTACTGGATCATCAAAAAAGCAAGAGAGTTCCAGAAAAACATCTATTTCTGCTTTATTGATTATACCAAAGCCTTTGACTGTGTGGATCACAATAAATAAAAATTCTGAAAGAGATGAGAATAACAGACCACCTGACCTGCCTCTTGAGAAACCTAAATGCAGGTCAGGAAGCAACAGTTAGAACAGGACATGGAACAACAGACTGGTTCCAAATAGGAAAAGGAGTATGTCACGGCTGTATATTGTCACCTGCTTATTTAACTTATATGCAGAGCACATCGTGAGAAACGTTGGCTGAAGGAAGTACAAGTTGGAACTTAGATTGCCAGGATGGAGAAGTATCAATAACCTCAGATATGCAGATGACACCACTCTTATGGCAGAAAGTGAAGAAGAACTGAAGAGTTTCTTGATAAAAGTGAAAGAGGAGTGTGAAAAAGTTGGCTTAAAGCTCAACATTCAGAAAACAATCGTGGCATCCAGTCCCATCACTTCATGGCAAATAGATGGGGAAACAGTGGAAAGTGTCAGACTTTATTTTTCTGGGCTCCAAAATCAATGCAGATGGTGACTGCAGCCATAAAATTAAAAGACACTTACTCCTTGGAAGGAAAGTTATGACCAACCTAGACAGCATATTGAAAAGCAGAGACATTGCTTTGCCAACAAAGGTCCCTCTAGTCAAGGCTATGGTTTTTACAGTGGTCATGTATGGATGTGAGAGTTGGACTATAAAGAAAGCTGAATGTCAAAGAATTGACGCTTTTGAATTGTGGTGTTGGAGAAGACTCTTGAGAGTCCCTTGGATTGCAAGAAGAGTCCATCCTAAAGGAGATCAGTCCTGGGTGTTCATTGGAACAACTGTTGCTGAAGCTGAAACTCCAATATTTTGGCTACCTGATGCAAAGAGCTGACTCATTTGAAAAGACCGTGATGCTGGGAGGGATTAAGGGGAGGAAGAGAAGGGAATGACAGAGGATGAGACGGTTGGATGGCATCACTGACTCAATGGATATGGGTTTGGGTGTACTCCGGGAGTTGATGATGGACAGGGAGGCCTGGCATGCTGTGGTTTGGGTTACCAAGAGTCGGACACAACTGGGTGACTGAACTGAACTGAACTGAAGATTTCTGGGACATCTAAAATTTGTTCCCATCTCAATGAGCACTGAAAAGTCAAAACATTTTCCTCCTGATAATTATGTGAAATGAGATCAATTTCTTGTGTCACATTTTTCTTATTCCCATAGTAACTATTATGAAGCAGGCTTCATTTGTAAAATAGAAGTACAAAGTCTGATAGGCTTTTTAAGAAGAAAAAACAAGAATTGATTCAGTCTATCAAAGCCTGTCATATAACAGGTGAGTCCTGGCACCACCAATAACAAAAAACAAATGTGCCAAAGACAGCAAGATGCATGAGAAAGATAAAGCCCAATGCTTCAAGTCATAAGCACCCAACCAGACAGATAAAGAACAACCTGAATCCTGTGTGAAGAAGGGGATGTTGGGAAGGGAGCATGACCAGGCAGCACTGGGCAGTAACTAGAGCGGCTGACTCACTCCAACCTCCAGACAGGGCAGCCACTACGTGTCCTCTGACTTTGCCACTTGGAGCCAAGTTATGTTCCTCATTAAGCTCTTTAAGTGCCACCTGGCCATGATGAGAAATTTTCTGCAACAAAAAAGAATTTCAGTGATTGCCAAAGGCTGCAGTGTAAAGCTAAACAAAGACAGCTACATTAACACAAGGTGAAACTCTAACTTGTCACTGACACACCATATTTCAGTATTGTCACAAATTATGCAAATTCAAGCTAAAATCTGAAGGCAAGATAGATTAGCTTGGCAGTTTCCCCTTCTGCCATTGCTATGTGAGGTTCATGCCTGAAGAGAGCTACACCACAACTAAACTCTGAATATCACCTTTTAAAGGTAAATCAAGAATTTGGCGGCCAGATTCTCAGTTCTGAGATCTAGGACAGCCAGAATATGTTTGAATCTATTTCCAGTCTATCACCACAAAGTATCCAAAAATCTTCCTCAAAAGCTGCTCAGAGTTTTGTGAATTTCCTAGGCCATGGAAAGTTAATTATCACAAAGCTTCCATCTCTTTCTACACCACTGCCTTATTATCTCATGATTCTAGATAAGGAAGCATAGAATGGGGGGAAAAAAAAAAAACTTGAAAGCTAAAATGAGGAGGTGATATATGTATTATCCCTCTAGTCAAGGCTATGGTTTTTCCAGTGGTCATATATGTATGTGAGAGTTGGACTGTGAAGAATGCTGAGCGCCAAAGAATTGATGCTTTTGAACTGTGGTGTTGGAGAAGACTCTTGAGAGTCCCTTGGACTTCAAGGAGATCCAACCAGTCCATTCTAAAAGAGATCAGTCCTGAGTGTTCTTTCGAAGGAATGATGCTAAAGCTGAAACTCCAGTACTTTGACCACCTCATGAGAAGAGTTGAGTCATTGGAAAAGACTCTGATGCTGGGAGGGATTGGGGACAGGAGAAGGGGATGACAGAGGATGAGATGGCTGGATGGCATCACCGACTCAATGGACGTGGGTTTGAGTGAACTCTGGGAGTTGGTGATGGACAGGGAGGCCTGGCGTGCTGCAATTCATGGGTTCGCAAAGAGTAGGACATAACTGAGCGACTGAACTGAACGATATGTATAATAATGACCAGTTAGGATTGTTGTACAGCAGAAAACAACACATTTTACACTAACTAAAAATAAATTTGAAGACATACAATAAAGATGAAATGATTACTGTTAATGCACCTTCCAACACTGAAAAGCAAGAAAATGCTAGCTATTTAGCAATTAGCAATGCTGTCCCCTTAATTAACAGTGTAGCACATTCAGGAGAAACTTGACAAATTAATTTCCAACTTGGTTGAAATGTTTACCAACCCTAGAAGTAAGAACTGCTGGGGCAAACATAATACAGTCAGCCCTTTGTATCCTTGAGATCAACATCTATGGATTCAACCAACCATGGATAGAAAATAGTCAGAAAAAAGTTCTAGAAATTTCCAAAAGGAAAAACTTAAATTTGCCATGCTCAGGCAACTATTTGCATAGTATTTACATTGTGTTTACAACTGCTTACATAGCATTTACATTGAATTTACAGCTATTTATGTAGTATGTACACAGTAATAAGTAGTATAGCCTAGGGATGATTTAAAGTATTTGGAGAACGTGGATAGGCTACATGCAAATACTACACCATTGTCTATAAGGGATTGAACATCCTCAGATTTTGTTATGGGTAGGGCAGATCCCAGAACCACTCCCTTTCATACCAAGGGACAATTGAACTAGGGAAATATGTAAACACTCTCTAAGCCTGTTAGAGTTTCTGTAACCTTATATCACTTAGGACAGCAGTTCTCAAAAGCATGGTCATAGACCTCCTAGGAGTCCTTAAGGTCCTATCAGAGGGAACATCAGGACCCTATTTTCATAATAATATGAAGCTGCTCTTTGCCTTTCTCATTGAGCTGACATTGTGACCTGAGGGTGGCCGTAACTGCAGCAGTTTGAAGCAGGATTTCAGTTCTCCAACAGGGATTGAACCCAGGGTGTGGAGGTGAAAGCACCAATCTTAACAATTAGACCACAGGGGCTGGTGACTATATGGCACTGGCTCTTGTCTGCTTCGAAGAAAGGAATTTCAGCAAAGAGATGGAAAGTAGTGAAACAAGTTAATTGTTTATTAAAAAATACATGTGGATAGATACCTGGGTGAGCTCAGAGAAAATGTCACAAGCTTTTGAGGTGAATTAGACCACTTATCTTGGGGCAGTTGTTCTGGGTTTCTTCCAGCAGATCATCTTGCTTTGTCTGGCTTTGAGTCCTTATTTCTTCTGGCTCAGGGCTCTCCCCTGTGTGCTCGTGTATCTTTTAGCCAAGATGGATTTCAGTGTGAGGGTCTCTGGGAAGTAGCAAAACTTATTATGGTCTGGCACCCCTTCCTTTGAGGTACCTTTCTGCACATGTGCAGTACTGGGGGAAGGGGACGTTCTCCTCGACCTTAAGAAAGAGAAATATGTGGCTTCCTTATCTTTTTTTTTTTAATACTTTATTCTATTTTACAGTACTGTATTGGTTTTGCCATACATTGACATGAATCAGCCACAGGTGCACACGATCTCTATGCAAGCAGGACTCAGCCCCTCTCTGCTACTAAGCATTGTTATCTTGTAGTGCCCACAGGAAATGAAATCCAGCTACTTATCCTGTTTCTGTTACTTATCTTTATTTTGAAAGTGAAAATGGGAGGGTAGTTGTAAATGTCTAAACTGGGATCCATCTATCTCCTGCTTCAATTGCACTTACAGTGAAAGCAGTATGAGTTAGCGAATACAACTTCCAGTATTGCAGACTGAAGCAGTCACTTATTCCTCTGAACCTCATAATTGAGGTACAGAGGTTGTTTCACTTAGGGATGTCCTTGATGAATTAGTGAAAATTATTCATATTGTTAACTGTAAATCCTTAAGTTCACTCCTTTTTTTAGTATTTCATATGACAAAATATACAAGCCCTTCTTTTCTGTATCAAAGTCCAGTGTCTATCTCATGCAAAACCACTTTTGTGATTCTTTGAGCTATGAGGTGAAAGAATAGCTCAGACATTTCAGTCATTGGAGAATGATAAATCATTCACTCATTCAGGTGATATTTCATGGGCTTCATGTTCTTCAAGGTCTAGACTGTGGAGCGGGGCACTCGGTGCCTCCAGCGGCTCCTCTAGGGATGGTGGCACCCAGCTGGCCTCCAGAGACTCGGACCAGTGAATGGGGAGGGGCACCAATTTAGTGGTCTCAAGCTGCTCTTCCACAGACTCTTGAATAGAAAATGGAAAGAGGTTGGCAGAAAATGATGTTTCTAAAAGTAAAACAAAAGAATTTAAAAAGTAAAATTGCAGGAGACAGCCTCTTATAGATTAAGAAAAACAGAGTAAAAATGGTTTCCTGGCTATTTTCCAGCTCTCATCACACATCCCAACACTGTGCCATACACAAGCTTAAACAACACTCTAGTTTATCAAATCATGAGTCAGAAAATGCAAATGCATGTTTTGGTGCTGGCTTTAAATATTTTAGGATGATGGAAAAAACTTTAGTTTACAGTTTATTAGCTTAGAAATTTTTGATAAATTTTCCTGATGTAAACTAGAAAGTAACAAGCTGCTAATTATCATGAGGGCATTAGCTTATGGACTGATCAATAATACATAGAAAACGAGATCTCTACCACCAAGAAAACAGGTGTCTGCTTGATAGAAAGGCAAAATTAGACAGTATAACACTTGTAATTTCACATCTGTGATTCTTCATAAAACTTTTAAAGACCAATTATGTCCTATCAATGTTAGATCCAAGCCAACTAAATGATTTATGTACAAATATCCTCAGACATGAGGTAATTGTTGATTCAATAACTTATCTTTATTAAATATGAACTCGAGATTATATTGGGAAGCAATTTACACTTGTGACTTTATGCTTAATTCACCTTCACTTTCTGTTTTAAAAATATACCCTTTAAATAACTAGAGGACAAGAGATATTGCTTTTATTTTAGAAGGAAATTAAACACAGTAGTTTAGTGCAGTGATTCAGATATGTCATAAAATTCAGTTGATATTCTCTTTAATGCAATTTTTCAAAGTAATAGCTTTCGATGATGCTGTACTGAAGTGAAATTTTCAACCTCTAAGAGTTGGCTTCATTTATTTATTATACTAACATCCCCACATTATCCCCTACTGCACTGAAGACACAGAGCTGGCCACAAATGATAAAGAGTAACCTCTGGTCTCAAGGAGCACAGAGTCTAAGGGCAGAAACTGACACATGAGCAGATGAGCTGATCATTATTTAAATGAGATTTAAAAATACAGTGGCAGAAATATGCAATAGACACTAACTCAGCCCAAGGATAACAGGAAAGTATCCTGGAGTCAGGAACAATTGCTATGAGCCTTAACGACTGAGCAGGAATTATATAGACTCCAGCAGATGGGACTGGGTCAGTAAAGACAAAGAGGGAATAAAACCACCTCATGTGTGCAGCAAGCTACTAGGTGGTGGAGCATTTCCCTGACAGTTACAGATCTAGATTTGAGTTGAGTAATAGTTGAAGTGCTAGAAAATAGAAACAGATATTTAAAACTCATTTAATAGTGCCTTTTTTGGGGGTGGGGGGCGGGGTGGAAGCCCTCTGTATCACCCAATCCACTAAAAGCTGTTTGGAGTCAGTTTAACACTTTCCTCAATTTTATTTATTTATTTATTTTTTTCCTGGTGTTTTTTGTTTTGTTTTGTTTTGTTTCACTGTATCCTGGCTGCTTCTATATTTAAATGTTTAGTTCAAGAGAATCCTAAGTATTCTCTTGCTATGCTTCTTAACAGTCTTTGACTAAACACTGCAAAAGAAAAATCCCTTGGAAATAATATTAAATCTCTAGAAGAACTGTAAAAATAGCCACATGGAGCCTAACCCAGCAATAACATCACTAAATCTTTATTGTCCCCCAGCTCACATGTCATCCTGAGCTGTAAATGAGTTGAAGTATATCTGCAAAACCCACCCTGTAGAGAGAATCAGATTACCAGGAATGATCTCCTGGAGCAGATTGCAGCAATATAAACTCATCTGCCACCACCCTAGAATATCTAGAACTAAAAGGAAATCCAAAGCTTCACATAATAACTGGACTCAATAATCCTACCATGAAAAATAGTGATAATAGGTTATACAACCAGCTTATGAATAAATACATAAATAGGATAAGTGAAATTAACTGTATGTCTTCCTATCATTTACATTCCCAGTAACCAGTGAAAGAATTAAACCCTACACTCTTCAGTATTTACTTCATTAGAGTGTAAACACAATATTAAGCAAAAATGTAGACATAGAATATAAGGCAAATATGCTTTGCAAAACCTCAGAATGCTTTCATTTTCTTCAGCCCCTTTGCTGAAAATACATGAGGCAAACTGGATTATCTTAATTTTTCAGGTGTACCTCATTTATCAGAATATATTATAAGAAAGAAAAGCCTAAAGATATTTTTTAATTAACTCTCTGTTTGTACTAAAATGTAATTCCCAGCTAAATGTGAATCCAGCAAGTTAATGCTTACATTTCACATTTCACATTGCATTTTCATCAATTAAATGTATCAACTATTCAATGATCCAGTCTAAATTGCTAAAGTGAAAGTAGGTTGGTATGGGTCACAGAGACAGGGCCTTAGATATAAAAATGCAAAAAATTTCACTTTGCTTATTCAGTCTTCACTATGAAAATAAAAAATCATCCTCTCCTCTACCAGACATTGAACAAGTTTCTGGGAATAGAAAATATTACATTAAACATGTTGTAAGAGAAATATGGACAAATAACTGGGAGGAGTGGAGACGTCTTCACAGATGAAGGCTCTTCAACAGAGGCACCCAGACATGGCAGACACAGGAGGGGGGGGGGGGGTCCTGTCTAGTCTGAGGCCACCGGGACATGATTGCATGAGTGACGATGGCAGGAGATGGGGGAGCAGTCAGGATGACACAGTGGGGATGATTGTGGGCTGCACTGAAAGTGAGCAGGAAATAAAGGGCAGGAAGGAAACTCCGGAACCTTGTGATAACCTGACACATGGACACGGTGAAGATGCGGGTCCATCTATGCAAGTCAGATCTGCAGCAGAAAGAGAGATGAGGGCCACATCAAAGGCAGAGTAAGCACAGACTGACAACTGAGTGGATGCAGAGAAGATGACAGACTTACTAACATAGAAGCGGGGATAATGCTGTTTAATAGAAAAGGGAACCCAGAAAAGTAGGTTTTCAGAGAAAGATAATGAGCTTGGTAACAACTTTCCACAGTGAGTATACAATGCCCACAGGACCTCCACACACAGGTGCTCAGTGTATTGTTACTGAACCCTGATTCAGCTGCTCACCACTCAAAAGCCAATGCCTGAGAGGCAAATGTTGGTACAAAGGAAAGTTGTTTTAATCAGAAACCTGACTGTCTTGGGATAAGGTGGACTCCTGTCCCTAAAACCAACCCAGATGATTCTGCTAGGCCATGACAGTTTTTAAAGGGGAAGTCGAGGGAAGAATCTCAGTGAATCATTGAGGCAGGAGGCCAAGCCCTGCATCATTCTACATCATGCGAGACTGACTGATTCCTCATGATCTTTCTTCAGATGTTGTCTTGTCCCCATGGTCTGCCCACAAGGTTGCTAAGGGGGCTGCTCCAGGTAGATACCTAGTCATTCTTTAACTGCTTAATTCCTCTTTTAATCTAAGTAAAGAATCAACAGGTTAGGCAAGGTACTATGTACATTTAGTAGAGCATAAGTCAGGAGTTAGGTGAAACATTACCTACTGATCTCATTTTTATGATAAAAGTTTACTGAGGTAACAGAAATAAACCAATGGGCAAAGGACAAAAGAGCTGCTTACAAAACCTCACTTGTCAAGACATCATTCCCTTTCTATGGGACTAGGGGCAAAGGTCCATCTTTGGTAGCTTCTTCATACTAACATAGTGTTGTATTCTGAAGTAGAAGATGTTGACATGGGTCTGTAGCATCTCTTTGCTGACAATTTCAGTTGCTTGCCTACATACATGGGTAAAGCAAGCTACAATTATTTTGATGGTCACAAAGATGCAGATTATTATGAGCAATAATGTTGATCCCATTCTCTTGAGGCCTGTTCTTAGAATTGTGCTAGCCATAGACAGAATAGCTCATGTCATAGCTATAGTCTGGTTGTCCTATAGTTAGCTTTTTTCCCCTGGTGACTGTTACACTATCTGTAAAACAATTCAGTAGTGCATACCAGTTACTCAAACTCTGACTCTCCTTAACCACTTGAATCCACTCTTTCATGACTCAGGGAAGCCTAAAAGACCAGCTTTTCTACAAAGAAGAAGAACAAAGAAGGGCCTTTGTACTTCAGGGTTCTGCTCAGTTTCAGTATGATTTAGGGCTGGGATAGCAGAGGAGAGGAACTGAATCTAAGTGATTGTCAGATGCTAGAATCTTTGCTTCTCTCTCCTCAATCCCAGTGCCCTGCATACTGTCTGATATGTAGTAGGCATTCAAAGAACTTATATTATTCAATTGTAGTTCTGAAAGAATGAGCCTAAAAGGAAAAGTAGGCATTAAAAATAGAACCTTATAAATAAATTTGGCACACAATTAATATTTCAGTTCAGTTCAGTTCAGTCACTCAGTTGTGTTTGACTCTTTGTGGCCGCATGAATTGCAACATGCCAGGCCTCCCTGTCCATCACCAACTCCCAGAGTTCACCCAAACTCATGTGCATCAAGTTGGTGATGCCATCCAGCCATCTCATCCTCTGTCGTCCCTTCTCCTCCTGCCCTCAATCCCTCCCAGCAGCAGGGTCTTTTCCAATGAGTCAACTCTTTGCATGAGATGGCCAAAGTATTGGGGTTTCAGCTTTAGCATCAGTCCTTCCAAAGAACACCCAGGACTAATCTCCTTTAGAATGGACTGATTGGATCTCCTTGCAGTCCAAGGGACTCACAAGTCTTCTCCAACACCAAGGTTCAAAAGTATCAATTCTTTGGCACTCAGCTTTCTTCACAGTCCAACTTTCACATTCATACATGACCACTGGAAAAACCATAGCCTTGACTAGACGGACCTTTGTTGGCAAAGTAATGTCTCTGCTTTTGAATATGTCATCTAGGTTGTTCATAACTTTTCTTCTAAGAAGTAAGCGTCTTTTAATTTCATGGCCGCAATCACCATCTGCAGTGATTTTGGAACCCCCACCCCACCC
>SJYW01046746.1:565217-575613 GCA_006410735.1 Raphicerus campestris | reverse complement strand
ACCCAACCCCCCCGCCAAAAACGTCTGACACTGTTTCCACTGATTCCCCATCTATTTCCCATGAAGTGATGGGACCAGATGCCATAATCTTAGTTTTTTGAATGTTGAGCTTTAAGCCAACTTTTGCACTTTCCTCTTTCACTTTCATCAAGAGGCTTTTTAGTCCCTCTTCACTTTCTGCCATAAGGGTGGTGTCGTCTGCATATCGGAGGTTACCGATATTTCTCCCTGCAGTCTTGATTTCAGCTTGTGCTTCTTCCAGCCCAGTGTTTCTCATGATGCACTTTGCATATAAATTAAATAAGCAGGGTGACAATATACAGCCTTGACATGCTCCTTTTCCTATTTGGAGCCAGTCTGTTGTTCCATGTCCAGTTCTAACTGTTGCTTCCTGACCTGCATATAGGTTTCTAAAGAGGCAGGTCAAGTGGTCTGGTATTCCCATCTCTTTCAGAATTTTTCGCAAGGGTAGGCAAAAGTACAGGTTCCAGACACAAAAATAAGAAAAAATTTTAGAGAAAAGAGAGAAACACAGGAAAGATGCCTTAGAAGCCACAACACAATAAGGTGCTGGTAGCAAATTACAAAGAAGGAAGCCAACACCAAAATGAAAATTAATTAATTTCTAGAGCATATTTAACCTTTGCGGGCAGATCACCTACTTTAAACTCACTTTAGGGAAGTAAAATTTTAATCTAATAATTAGCACTTATATTCACAAATTTCTCAAAAGCAATCTACATATTTAATAATATAATCATGCAAAGATAGTTTCATTTCATCTCACTTAGCTAATAATACATCTCTTCATTACATCACATTTCAGTGACAACAGTCTTTTGTCCTGAGTTCTTTGTAGAAACAGATTAGAGAGCCAGTCCCACCCTACTCCCTCTCAACTTTAAGTACCCCAATGGTTTCCTGTCACCTCCTCGCTGGAGACAGAGTTGAGGTACTCTGTATTCTCATATCTATTTCTCATCCTCATTTTTTATCTGGAAATACTTCTCCAAAGTGCAATATCTTTCGCCAGAAACTAAACTTAATCAAATAAGTATACAGAGAAAGAAAAAGACACTTAGCAAGCATGTCCAAGGAATTTTAACTCCAAGAATCATAGAAATCAGTTTGTAATCTGTGACAATTGTCTCGTCTCAAAGATTCCAAGCCTTACAGCTTATCAGAATCACCTGGGACTTGTTTACAAATCAATGCTTCTCAACTTCTCCTTCAACACTTGCATCAGAAAAGGGATCTGCTCATGGTGATGCCATCTGGCATGGGGCCATTGGTCTCTGGAGTACTGAAGGGATCAGTTGTATATTTCAAGTCACACCAGTATCCTTGTGCAGTGAAAGGTCATCTCCACAACCTGGGCTGCTCAAACACTGAGCTTTTCAAAGAAAGAACTAGCCCTTGACTTGTTCTTGTGTGGCATTTTAGCAAGGACATTACAGTAGGAGCAGAGTTAAGTTGCTGGGGTGACCTCCAAACTGCCAGAACATCAAGAAGCCCCTTTATTAAAGCCCATGAAGGTGGGGTGGGGACCAGTGTTGGAGTTGACCAGAGGAAGGTTCACTCTGAAGTCTGTTTAGTGATAGCAAGCTTCACAAGAGTGAATACTTATATTGAGGAGAATGTGAATTCTAATTCCTAATGTGTCCTAAAGGTGTTTTTACTATATGTATGCTTCACTGTATGGCCAGACATTATGTTATTAAAGTTTAGGCTCAAGGACAAAAAAATGTCTCTCAGCCCTTGGCTTTGGGCCATAGTGTATCAGTTTGCTGTCTGTGAGGCAAAGACTAAATGCTAAGATCAGTGACTCAGGTGCTGAATGCCTAACAGACACCCAGTCGAAACCCTGGACACCAAGGCTTGGGGGACCTGACCTGACTGGCAGTACTTTGCAAATATTGTCACTCATCACTGTTGAGAGTGCATCCCCATCTAACTCTGCAGAGAGAATGCTGACACTTGGCTTCTCCTGGACTTTTTTTTTAATGGTAATATATTTATGGGTAAAGCAAAACTACAAGTGAGCAAGAGCTTAAAAGATTTGAAGATTATACTCAAAACCTCAATTGGTTTTGTCTAAGCTTTCATTGAATTCTACTTTACTATTTTCTACTTTTAATTTTATTTCCTTCTTTTTTCTTTTTTTAAATTAATTTATTTATTTAAATTGGTGGTTAATTACTTTGCAATATTGTAGTGGTTTTGGCCATACACTGACATGAATCAACCATGGGTATGCATGTGTTCCCCATCCTGAACCTCCCTCCCACCTCCCTCCACATCCCATCCCTGGGATGCACCAGCCCTGAGAACCCTGTCTCATGCATTGAACCTAGACTGGACTTTTCCCTGCATGACTTTTTCATTTGCTGATGTCAATCTGTGTCTTAACACAATAAGCTGTAATCATAGTGTCACAACTTTCCTGAACCCCATGAGTCCTAGTGATCATGAGCCTGAAGGTGTCCCAGGGACACTTAACATTACTGAACTCAAGTTCGACTGCTTGACACTTGAAAGCCAGTACTCAAGAGATAAGTGCTGAAAGAAAGAAAAGACTGCAGACAGCCTATGTGTGTAAGATAACATCTAAAGAAAGATTACAAGGATCAGCAAGTTTGCATGCTGATTCTTCATCCTTTTCCACTGCAAGCAAACTTGCTGATACCTGTGATCTTTCATTAAATGTTTTCTTGCCCACATAGGCTGCCTGCAGAATGGCTTAAGAGGAAGCTGGAAGAGGAAAAGGTCTAATCATTAATTAATCATTTATTCTTGTTTCCTACTTCTCGAAGAAAAAGTCAACATGCTAAGCAATGTAAAAACCAAAGTCTTGGAAAATAAATAGAAGCTAGTGTTAAAGGTTGGGATTTACAGCAGAACCAAGCTCTTGGGCCAAGGGGCTGTTTGCACTAACACAAGCCCATTCATGGCATACCTCATGACAAACACTGGAAGTTCTGACGGCAATCATGGGGATCTCCCAAAGCTCATTTGATGAGAATTTCGACCCAGAAATCTTTATATTTTACACACTCTATGAGTTAATCTGAAACAGCCACTAAGCCATTAGTTTTAGCACAGGCTTTTAGGAGCTTCTAATCTAGCCAAATGGACATGGAACAACAGACTAATTTCAAATTGGGAAAGGAGTACATCAAAGCTGTATATTGATATCCTGCTTATTTAACTTATATGCAGAATACATCATGCAAAAAGCCAGGCTGGATGAAGCACAAGCTGGAATCAAGATTGCCAGGAGAAATATTAATAACCTCAGATACACAGATGATACCACCTTTATGGCAGAAAATGAAGAAGAGCCTTTTGAAGAAAGGAAAAGAGGGGAGTGGAAAAGTTGGCTTAAAACTCAACATTCAAAAAACTAAGATCATGGCATCCGGTCCCATCACTTCATGGTAAATAGATAGGGAAACAATGGAAACAGTGACAGACTTTATTTTCTTGGGCTCCAGTGTCACTGCAGATGGTGACTGTAGCCATGAAAGTAAAAGGGTCTTGGTCATTGTAAGAAAAGCTATGGTCAACCTCTGTTCAGTTCAGTCACTCAGTCATGTCCAACTCTTTGCGACCCAATGAATTGCAGCACATCAGGCCTCCCTGTCCATCACCAACTCAAACTCATGTCCATTGAGTCAGTGATGCCATCCAGCCATCTCATCCTCTGTCGTCCCCTTTTCCTCCTGTCCCCAATCCCTCCCAGCATCAGAGTCTTTTCCAATGAGTCAGTTCTTCACATGAGGTGGCCAAAGTACTGGAGTTTCAGCTTTAGCATCAGTCCTTTCAAAGAACAGCCAGGACTGATCAACTTTGAGAGCATATTACAAAGGAGAGACATTACTTTGCCAACAAAGATCCATCTAGTTAAGGATATGTTTTTTTTCCAATAGTCATGTGGACCATAAATAAAGCTGAGCACTGAAGAAATTAGGCTTTTGAACTATGATATTGGAGAAGACTCTTGAGAGACACTTGGACTACAAGGAGATCCAACCAGTCCATCCTAAAGGAAACCACTCCTGAGTATTCATTGGAAGGACTGATGCTGAACCTGAAAATCCCATACTTTGGCCACTTGATGCAAAGAACTAACTCATTTGAAATGACCCTGATGCTGGGAAAGATTGAAGGTGGCAGGAGAAGGGGACGATATGGTTGGATGGCATCACCAACTCTATGAACATGAGTTTGAGTAAGCTCCTGGAGTTGGTGATGGACAGGGAAACCTGGCGTGCTACAGTCCATGGGGTCACAAAGAGTCAGACATGACTGAGTGACTGAACTGACTGATCTAGGCAACCAGCCATATGCTGCTTAAAATAACTTTCAAAAAATTCCTGTCATTTTATTTGTACATTTCTAAAGATAAGTTCACAGTCTCCTGAGAAAATTGGCTTCAATATTTAAGTGGTTCATATTGTTGGATATTTTTTCCTTATGTGTATAAAATATCTCCACATGACTTTTAAAAATGTTTACTCTTAGATGCAGTCAATTTTTACTCTTAGATGAAAGCCACTGAGACCATTCAGAGTAAATCTCCATGTGCTTTCCACATGCTAGCCCAAACACTTGCAGTTTTGTTTGTTTGTTTCTCCTAAGTTTTTTTCTCATCTCATCATCCAGAGTCTCTTTAGTAGCTTCTCAGTCAGGTGGATGAAAAGGAGCTACCAGCAACCAACTACATCAAGACCCTCAGACAATAAGCACAATCCATGTGAAGATGGAATATATCTGTTGGTCATGGAAAGAGGTTTCATTTTCAAATAATACAATATTTTCTTAATGCTTTATTAATATCATATCAAATAGAAAAATTTAACAAGAAAAACACACTATAAGTACATTCAATATATATATACACTGGAGACCACAAAAATGTACAGATTTAAAGAAAGATAAATGATGTTGTTCATTTGGTAGGTTGCATGGAAATCCACTTACAAAGTCCATTAAAAAATAAAATAAACTCTGGGAAATAGGCAAGTGGATGGGAGAGAGGGTATATTTCCAAGAGAGGAGAAATGCTTTTCTGACTTGGGAACCTGGAGAAAGTGCTAAGCCAAGAGGTATGGCACCTCTGGGTTCTCCTTCCTGGCTGCCTGGCTGCAGAGAAGATGCATCTTGCCTGCTCTCTCCCGTGTGACAGGACCATGTCTCTGTGGGATGTGGCCTGTGGTTGTCCAGCTCTTCCAGCAAATGGCAGCTAACTCTGCCTACATCTGCAGCAAAGCATTAGAATGCATACAGCTCACACCACCTAGGTTCTCAAATGGAGCCTCCATCAGTAGTTAAGTTGATGTTCTCCTAAAAGTTCTGACTCCTGTATTTCTCTTCATACATTTGAGTTTTGAATGATTTTTTNGCAGAGTACATCATGAAAAACACTAGGCTGGATGAAGCACAAGCTGGAATCAAGATTGCTGGGAGAAATATAGATAACCTTGGATATGCAGATGACACCACCCTTATGGCAGAAAGTGAAGAGGAACTAAAAAGCCTCTTGATGAAAGTAAAAGAGAAGAGTGAAAAAGTTGGCTTAAACCTTAACATTCAGAAAACTAAGATCATGGCATCCAATCCAATCACTTCATGGCAAATTAATGGTAGGCAATGGAAACAGTGTCAGACTTCATTTTTGGGGCTCCAGAGTCACTGCAGATGGTGACTGCAGCCAGGAAAGTTAAAAAAAAAAAAAAAAAAAAAAACCTTGTTCCTTGTAAGAAAAGTTATGACCAACCTAGACAGCATACTAAACACCAGAGATATTGCTTTTCCAACAAAGATCTATATAGTTAAAGATATGGTTTTTTCCAGTAGTCATGTATGGATGTGACAGTTGGACCGTGAAGAAAGCTGAGCACTGAAGAATTGAGGCTTTTGAACTGTGGTATTGGAGAAGACTCTTGAGCGAGCCTTGGACTGCAAGGAGATCAAATCAGTCCATCCTAAAGGAAATCAGTCCTGAATATTCATTGGAAGGACTGATGCTGAAGCTGAAACTTTAATACTTTGGCCATCTGATGCAAGAGCTGACTCATTTGAAAAGACCCTGATGCCAGGAAAGATTGAGGGTGGGACAAGAAGGGGCCGACAGGATGAAATGGTTAGATGGCATCACTGACTCAATGGACATGAGTTTTAGTAAACTACATGAGTTGGAGATGGACAGAGAGGCCTGGCATGCTGCGGCCCATGGGGTCACAAAGAATCAGACACTACTGAACAACTGAAGTGAGCTAAACTGATTCACATCCAATTTAGTTCACTTACTCCTACCATGTCAATCTTCATTCTTGTCATTTCCTGCTTGACCACGTCCAATTTCCCTTCATTCATGAACCTAATGTTCCAGGTTCCTATGCAATATTGTTCTTTACAGCATCAGACGTTACTTTCACCACAAGTCACATCCGTAGCTGAGTGTCATTCTTGTCTTGGCTGAGCCACTTCCTTCTTATTGGACCTATTAGTAATTGTCTTCTGCTTTTATGCAGTAGTATATTGGACATCTTCCAACCTAGGGGGCTCATTTTCTGGTATTATGTCTTTTTGCCTTTTCACAGTATCCATGGAGTTTTCCACGCAAGAATACTGGAGTGGGTTGCCATTTGCTTCTCCAATGGACCACGTTTTGCTAGAGCTCTTCACTATGACCTATCTGTCTTGGGAGATCCTGGAGAGAATGTCTCATAGCTTCACCAAGTTACAGAGCCCCTCTGCCACAACAAGGTTGTGATCCATGAAGGAGCTTCCTTAGTGCCATCTATAATGTAACTCATGAACCATTTCAGTTGTGGAAGTCTTGTTTGGCCACCCACAACTACAGGTGGCACTAAGAATGCCATTAATCACGCAGTCTACAAATAACTAGCCTCTCCTCTTTTCCAGTTTGATCCATAGCAGCATATGAAGCTTATTACTGTGAATTCCTGCCACTTGACAGGGTTGTTTTGCCACTGTGAGTCAGGAGCCACTGTGCCCTGAAATTTCTGTCCATTTCACTTACAATCACATTCCCTTCGGTTCACCACACACCAGGGCTCTGGCATCCTTGTATCATCCTTTCTCATTGTGCTATTGGCCAAATATCATGGAACTGTGATAAGCTTGCATGAATACCAATGGAAGGTCTGTGCATCCATCTCTCTTTACTAAAGACCATTAAATGTGAAATAAAGCAAGCAGGTATGGTAATGAACCCTTTCCTAAAGCGAAAAGAATATTGGCTGCTAGGAGGTCCAAATGTCACACCAATACCATAAATAGAATGAATTTTGTTTTGTTGACCTTTGCATTCCTTAAAGGCTGAGCTCTCTTCTCTGCTATAAAATCTGGTAGAAAATTGCCTCTTGGAGATGACTATAAATGTTTCTGTGTGATGTGGAGCCTAGGAGGGAAATGCTAAATAATACCAAATTTCTTATTCCTCCTAACATGTTCCTGATACTTTTGTTTTGGAAGGCAAATGGGTTAGAACCTTCCAGCTGAGGTGGAAAGTCCTCAGGATGTGGTATCTAATTTAATACCTTCAGTACAGCTGACCAACAGAGGCACTCACAGGGACTTGGGGTTAAATAAGTTGGTGGAGTCAGAAACTTCAGCATATGGATGTAAGGGAGACATTCAAGGTTGACCTGGAGGCTGAGGATGATATAGGCAGAGGCTCCCAGAATGCAGTCCACTGGACACCAAGCAGCCAGGACAATCAGATGCCTCTGTTAGGGAGAACAAAGACTTTCTGGAGCTCAGAACTTGGCCAGGACAGGCGAATCAGCAAGGTTGCCCCTCTTACCCTGATCTCTTCAACTATTAGTGCCAGCTAGAAATACCAACACCATTTACACAGCAATGCTTCTCAAACCTTTAATGTCCATCAGAATTTTGTTGAAATGTAATTCTGATGCTGGAGATCAGAGATAGGACCTAAAAACCTACATTTTTAGATGCTGCTGCCACACTCTGAACAGCACTGTGAGCCAGACGTTGCTTTACGCTCTCCACATATATTCACTCATTAAATCCTCACTGTAGGCAAAGTCGTTACTGCCTAGCTCAACTCAGAGCGCACACAGAGGTTACAAATGTGCCCACACTCTCATCATTAGTTAATGACAAAGCAAGATTTGAACCCAGGCACATGGTCCCAGCATCTGCGCCGTTGTAACCACTAAGCTCTGTACTGCTTGGCCAGGGTTCTGTGTGAACTGACATCTCAGCATCTCTGCTGGACACCCAGTGCTGAGCTAATTAGAGCTGGGCAATCATCCCCCTGAGGTCCCACGGAAACCACATGAAGAGAAAGTGACTCTGGCCAGTCACGCTGTTGAATCAGGGCCACTTGACCCACAGTGTGTCGGCTGCAGCTTCCCTGCTGTGTTTGTCTGCACTCTTCTCCCATGTTTTTATCTGCTGTGTCGTTGCCACCTGCATCCAGCCCTGAGAATTGAAACATAGCGGATTAACACAACCAACGGTACACACACATTAGCTCTAATGTTTTCCCCCACAAGAGGATCAGGCTCCACTTTCTCCTCAAGACTTCATATCTCACCAGCCTTTGTGTTTGGACAGTTTTGTCTGTGAGGCAGAAAAATGTTGGCATCTCCCATGGATGAAAATAAGTGCAAAAACCCTGACTTAAAAAGGCTTCTGGGCCTGTTGCCTGGCCCCTCCAGGCAGTGAAAGATTTGGATTCTATCGAATCACAATCTACAGGGAAGGAAGCACGCCAATGAGCCAGGGGATGCCAGACTGTCCTGCTCCCTAAGGCCACGTCACAGCAGCAGGTATGCTTGATACCTGGGCAGGCCCGCGCCTGGTAGGGTGCCTCACCCAGAGGCGTGCAAGCACAGAGGGGACAGTGATGTGACCCATGGTACCCAACCGGGAGAGCAGGGAATGAATAGCGTGTTTCCTTAGAAACAAGGGGAAGCAAACATTGCTCGCCTGGCACCCACCTCACTTGAAAACGCTTTCCCTCTTTAACATTTATTGAGGTTTTTTTCCTGATAACTTTCCATCTCAGGCACAAAGTAATAATATTCAGAATATGCAGGAAGCTTCAGGGTGAAAAGTGGCATGTGGCTTCATTCAGTGTTAACCACAGGGAAGAATCCAGTGACTTGCCTTTTTCTTGCAGTTGATGCTATCAACTGCATTAAAAAGACAAGCAACTTTCCTATAAGGAAACATACTTTAAAAGCACATTTGGATTTTGGAGGTGAACCATTATGTGTATATGAAGCCAGTGTGCTATTATAAAACTTAGAGAACATCCAATTTATATCTCTGCTTAATGTTGAAAAAAGTGCTTTTCATTTTTTATATTTGATTCTTTCAAGATAGGTGGATGTAAATACATGCATTTTGGATAATACAGATATTTTCTAATTAGCTGAGAGTCTGAAATGCAATTTAAAACATTATATGGTTTCTTTGTAGATTTTTGCTTAATTTTGATTCATTAGAGTACAAGGATAGCAAATATTTAACTCACAAGTCAATTCAGGTGTGCAGAGAAAATGTAATTTCTCAATCTGTCTATAATTAATCAGCTTTGCTCTCAAGCTGATTAGCTAGAAAAAATAACCTATATGTCCAATAGAACTGTTAGTATTATTCAGTTTCTCTTGGACAAAAGTGCTTCTCAGAGCTTTGTCTTCTGCCTCTTTCTCTGAGTTTGCCTCTAACTGTCTGGGGGTGAAAAGAGACCTCTTAGCTTCAGGGCTAGTTGTGGTCCTTGGACCCACAAAGTCTTTGCACCGTATCATATGCTGGTCCCTCTGGTATCAAGGACCATATCCCTTGTCTGACAGGAAATGGTGGCCCTTCTGTCATTGAAATCTGACTCTATTGTAAGACATAAGTTGTAGATATTTTCTCGTCTTGTGAGTGCCTCAGAGTGGTCCTGAGCAATTCAGTTTTACTGCACTTGGCACTGGTTGGGGAAACTCCTTTGAGGTCTAGACTTCCCGGGCACCATGCTAAATGAAATAAAGAAGTCACAGAAAGACAAATACTGCATGTTCCATTTCTATGAGGTTTCTAAAAGAGTCAAATTCAGAGAAGCAGAGAATTCAAGAGTGATCCTCAGAGGCCAAGGAGAATAGGAGGAGGGTGCGGTTGTTATCCGATAGAAACAGTGTTTTGGTTCTGCAAGATGTGTCCATTCCAGAGACCTGCTGTAGAAAAGTATTATTTTTCTCTACTGTGCACTTACAATGTGTTAAGAGTGTAGATCTCAACCTAGATGTCTATCACCAGATGAATGGATAAAGAAGTTGAGGTACATATACACAATAGAATATTACTCAGCTTTAAAAAGGAATGCATCCAAGTCACTTCTAATGAGGTG
>SJYW01046746.1:552267-564080 GCA_006410735.1 Raphicerus campestris | reverse complement strand
AAAAAAAAAAAAAAAAAAAAACCCTTGTTCCTTGTAAGAAAAGTTATGACCAACCTAGACAGCATACTAAACACCAGAGATATTACTTTTCCAACAAAGATCTATATAGTTAAAGATATGATTTTTTCCAGTAGTCATGTATGGATGTGACAGTTGGACCGTGAAGAAAGCTGAGCACTGAAGAATTGAGGCTTTTGAACTGTGGTATTAGAGAAGACTCTTGAGAGAGCCTTGGACTGCAAGGAGATCAAATCAGTCCATCCTAAAGGAAATCAGTCCTGAATATTCATTGGAAGGACTGATGCTGAAGCTGAAACTTTAATACTTTGGCCATCTGATGCAAGAGCTGACTCATTTGAAAAGACCCTGATGCCAGGAAAGATTGAGGGTGGGACAAGAAGGGGCCGACAGGATGAAATGGTTAGATGGCATCACTGACTCAATGGACATGAGTTTTAGTAAACTACATGAGTTGGAGATGGACAGAGAGGCCTGGCATGCTGCGGCCCATGGGGTCACAAAGAATCAGACACTACTGAACAACTGAAGTGAGCTAAACTGATTCACATCCAATTTAGTTCACTTACTCCTACCATGTCAATCTTCATTCTTGTCATTTCCTGCTTGACCACGTCCAATTTCCCTTCATTCATGAACCTAATGTTCCAGGTTCCTATGCAATATTGTTCTTTACAGCATCAGACGTTACTTTCACCACAAGTCACATCCATAGCTGAGTGTCATTCTTGTCTTGGCTGAGCCACTTCCTTCTTATTGGACCTATTAGTAATTGTCTTCTGCTTTTATGCAGTAGTATATTGGACATCTTCCAACCTAGGGGGCTCATTTTCTGGTATTATGTCTTTTTGCCTTTTCACAGTATCCATGGAGTTTTCCACGCAAGAATACTGGAGTGGGTTGCCATTTGCTTCTCCAATGGACCACGTTTTGCTAGAGCTCTTCACTATGACCTATCTGTCTTGGGAGATCCTGGAGAGAATGTCTCATAGCTTCACCAAGTTACAGAGCCCCTCTGCCACAACAAGGTTGTGATCCATGAAGGAGCTTCCTTAGTGCCATCTATAATGTGACTCATGAACCATTTCAGTTGTGGAAGGCTTATTTGGCCACCCACAACTACAGGTGGCACTAAGAATGCCATTAATCACACAGTCTACAAATAACTAGCCTCTCCTCTTTTCCAGTTTGATCCGTAGCAGCATATGAAGCTTATTACTGTGAATTCCTGCCACTTGACAGGGTTGTTTTGCCACTGTGAGTCAGGAGCCACTGTGCCCTGAAATTTCTGTCCATTTCACTTACAATCACATTCCCTTCGGTTCACCACACACCAGGGCTCTGGCATCCTTGTATCATCCTTTCTCATTGTGCTATTGGCCAAATATCATGGAACTGTGATAAGCTTGCATGAATACCAATGGAAGGTCTGTGCATCCATCTCTCTTTACTAAAGACCATTAAATGTGAAATAAAGCAAGCAGGTATGGTAATGAACCCTTTCCTAAAGCGAAAAGAATATTGGCTGCTAGGAGGTCCAAATGTCACACCAATACCATAAATAGAATGAATTTTGTTTTGTTGACCTTTGCATTCCTTAAAGGCTGAGCTCTCTTCTCTGCTATAAAATCTGGTAGAAAATTGCCTCTTGGAGATGACTATAAATGTTTCTGTGTGATGTGGAGCCTAGGAGGGAAATGCTAAATAATACCAAATTTCTTATTCCTCCTAACATGTTCCTGATACTTTTGTTTTGGAAGGCAAATGGGTTAGAACCTTCCAGCTGAGGTGGAAAGTCCTCAGGATGTGGTATCTAATTTAATACCTTCAGTACAGCTGACCAACAGAGGCACTCACAGGGACTTGGGGTTAAATAAGTTGGTGGAGTCAGAAACTTCAGCATATGGATGTAAGGGAGACATTCAAGGTTGACCTGGAGGCTGAGGATGATATAGGCAGAGGCTCCCAGAATGCAGTCCACTGGACACCAAGCAGCCAGGACAATCAGATGCCTCTGTTAGGGAGAACAAAGACTTTCTGGAGCTCAGAACTTGGCCAGGACAGGCGAATCAGCAAGGTTGCCCCTCTTACCCTGATCTCTTCAACTATTAGTGCCAGCTAGAAATACCAACACCATTTACACAGCAATGCTTCTCAAACCTTTAATGTCCATCAGAATTTTGTTGAAATGTAATTCTGATGCTGGAGATCAGAGATAGGACCTAAAAACCTACATTTTTAGATGCTGCTGCCACACTCTGAACAGCACTGTGAGCCAGACATTGCTTTACTCTCTCCACATATATTCATTCATTAAATCCTCACTGTAGGCAAAGTCGTTACTGCCTAGCTCAACTCAGAGCGCACACAGAGGTTACAAATGTGCCCACACTCTCATCATTAGTTAATGACAAAGCAAGATTTGAACCCAGGCACATGGTCCCAGCATCTGCACCGTTGTAACCACTAAGCTCTGTACTGCTTGGCCAGGGTTCTGTGTGAACTGACATCTCAGCATCTCTGCTGGACACCCAGTGCTGAGCTAATTAGAGCTGGGCAATCATCCCCCTGAGGTCCCACGGAAACCACATGAAGAGAAAGTGACTCTGGCCAGTCACGCTGTTGAATCAGGGCCACTTGACCCACAGTGTGTCGGCTGCAGCTTCCCTGCTGTGTTTGTCTGCAGTCTTCTCCCATGTTTTTATCTGCTGTGTCGTTGCCACCTGCATCCAGCCCTGAGAACTGAAACACATAGCGGATTAACACAACCAACGGTACACACACATTAGCTCTAATGTTTTCCCCCACAAGAGGATCAGGCTCCACTTTCTCCTCAAGACTTCATATCTCACCAGCCTTTGTGTTTGGACAGTTTTGTCTGTGAGGCAGAAAAATGTTGGCATCTCCCATGGATGAAAATAAGTGCAAAAACCCTGACTTAAAAAGGCTTCTGGGCCTGTTGCCTGGCCCCTCCAGGCAGTGAAAGATTTGGATTCTATCGAATCACAATCTACAGGGAAGGAAGCACGCCAATGAGCCAGGGGATGCCAGACTGTCCTGCTCCCTAAGGCCACGTCACAGCAGCAGGTATGCTTGATACCTGGGCAGGCCCGCGCCTGGTGGGGTGCCTCAGCCAGAGGCGTGCAAGCACAGAGGGGACAGTGATGTGACCCATGGTACCCAACCGGGAGAGCAGGGAATGAATAGCGTGTTTCCTTAGAAACAAGGGGAAGCAAACATTGCTCGCCTGGCACCCACCTCACTTGAAAACGCTTTCCCTCTTTAACATTTATTGAGGTTTTTTTCCTGATAACTTTCCATCTCAGGCACAAAGTAATAATATTCAGAATATGCAGGAAGCTTCAGGGTGAAAAGTGGCATGTGGCTTCATTCAGTGTTAACCACAGGGAAGAATCCAGTGACTTGCCTTTTTCTGTGATGCTATCAACTGCATAAAAAAGACAAGCAACTTTCCTATAAGGAAACATACTTTAAAAGCACATTTGGATTTTGGAGGTGAACCATTATGTGTATATGAAGCCAGTGTGCTATTATAAAACTTAGAGAACATCCAATTTATATCTCTGCTTAATGTTGAAAAAAGTGCTTTTCATTTTTTATATTTGATTCTTTCAAGATAGGTGGATGTAAATACATGCATTTTGGATAATACAGATATTTTCTAATTAGCTGAGAGTCTGAAATGCAATTTAAAACATTATATGGTTTCTTTGTAGATTTTTGCTTAATTTTGATTCATTAGAGTACAAGGATAGCAAATATTTAACTCACAAGTCAATTCAGGTGTGCAGAGAAAATGTAATTTCTCAATCTGTCTATAATTAATCAGCTTTGCTCTCAAGCTGATTAGCTAGAAAAAATAACCTATATGTCCAATAGAACTGTTAGTATTATTCAGTTTCTCTTGGACAAAAGTGCTTCTCAGAGCTTTGTCTTCTACCTCTTTCTCTGAGTTTGCCTCTAACTGTCTGGGGGTGAAAAGAGACCTCTTAGCTTCAGGGCTAGTTGTGGTCCTTGGACCCACAAAGTCTTTGCACCGTATCATATGCTGGTCCCTCTGGTATCAAGGACCATATCCCTTGTCTGACAGGAGATGGTGGCCCTTCTGTCATTGAAATCTGACTCTATTGTAAGACATAAGTTGTAGATATTTTCTCGTCTTGTGAGTGTCTCAGAGTGGTCCTGAGCAATTCAGTTTTACTGCACTTGGCACTGGTTGGGGAAACTCCTTTGAGGTCTAGACTTCCCGGGCACCATGCTAAATGAAATAAAGAAGTCACAGAAAGACAAATACTGCATGTTCCATTTCTATGAGGTTTCTAAAAGAGTCAAATTCAGAGAAGCAGAGAATTCAAGAGTGATCCTCAGAGGCCAAGGAGAATAGGAGGAGGGTGCGGTTGTTATCCGATAGAAACAGTGTTTTGGTTCTGCAAGATGTGNCTATGAGGTTTCTAAAAGAGTCAAATTCAGAGAAGCAGAGAATTCAAGAGTGATCCTCAGAGGCCAAGGAGAATAGGAGGAGGGTGCGGTTGTTATCCAATAGAAACAGTGTTTTGGTTCTGCAAGATGTGTCCGTTCCAGAGACCTGCTGTAGAAAAGTATTATTTTTCTCTACTGTGCACTTACAATGTGTTAAGAGTGTAGATCTCAACCTAGATGTCTATCACCAGATGAATGGATAAAGAAGTTGAGGTACATATACACAATAGAATATTACTCAGCTTTAAAAAGGAATGCATCCAAGTCACTTCTAATGAGGTGGATGATCCTAGAGCCTACTATACAACGTGAAGTCAGAAAGAGAAAAACAAGTATTATACATTAACACACATATATGGAATCTAGAAGAACAGTACTGATGAACCTATTTGCAGGGCAGCAGTGGAGACCCAGACATAACAGACTTGTGGACACGGGGGTGGNGCCATCCAACCATCTGTTGTTTCCTTCTCCTGCCTTCAATCTTTCCCAGCATCAGGGTTTTTTCCAAAGATTCAGTTCTTCCCATCAGATGGCTAAAGTTTTGGAGCTTCAATTTCAGCATCATTCCTTCCGGTGAATATTCAAGACTGATTTCCTTTAGGGTTGAATGGTTTGATCTCCTTGCAATGTAAGGGATTCTCAAGAGTCTTCTCCAATACCACAGTTCAAAAGCATCAGTTCTGCTCAGTCTTCCTTATGGTCCAACTCTCACAATCACACATGACTACTGGAAAAATCATAGCTTTGACTGTACAGACCTTTGTCAGCAAAGTAATGTCTCTGTTTTTAATATACTGTCTAGGTTGGTCATAGCTTTTCTTCTAAGGAGCAAGCGTCTTTTAATTTCACAGCAGCAGTCACTATCTGCAGTGATTTTGAAGCTCAAAAAAATGAAGTCTGTCACTGTTTCCATTGTTTTACCATCTNTTTAATATACTGTCTAGGTTGGTCATAGCTTTTCTTCTAAGGAGCAAGCGTCTTTTAATTTCACAGCAGCAGTCACTATCTGCAGTGATTTTGAAGCTCAAAAAAATGAAGTCTGTCACTGTTTCCATTGTTTTACCATCTATTTGTCATGAACTGATGGGACTGGATGTCATGATCTTAGTTTCCTGAATGTTGTGTATTAAGCCAGCTTTTTCACTCTCCTCTTTCAACTTCATCAAGAGGCCCTTTAATTCCTCTTGACTTACTGACATGAGGGTGGTGTCATCTGCATATCTGAGGTTATTGATATTTCTCCCGGCAATCTTGATACCAGCTTGAGCTTCATCCAGCCCAGCATTGGGCATGATGTATTCTGCATATAAGTTAAATAAGCAGGGTGACAATATATAGCTTTGATGTACTCCTTTCCCAATTTGCAACAAATCTGTCATTCCATATCCAGTTCTAACAGTTGCTTCTTGACCTGAATACAGACTTCTCAGGAGGCAGGTCAGGTAGTCTGGTGTTCCCATCTCTTTAAGAACTTTACCCAGTTTGCTCTGATCCACATAGTCAAAGGCTTTACAATAGTCACTGAAGCAGAAGTAGATGTTTTCCTGAGATTCTCTTGCTTTTTCTATGTTTCAACAAATGTTGGCAATTTGATCTCTTGTTCCTCTGACCTTTCTAAATATAGCTTGTACATCTGGAAGTTCTCAGTTCATGTACTGTTGAGGCATAGCTTGGAGGATTTTGAGCATGACCTACCTAGCATGTGAAATCATTCTTTGGCATTGCCCTTCTTTCAGATTGGAATGAAAACTGACCTTTTTCAGTTCTGTGGCCACTGCTGAGTTTTCCAAATTTCTTGGCATATTGAATGCAGCACTTCCACAGCATCATCTTTTAGGATCTGATATAGCTCAGCTAGAATTCCATCACCTCCATTAGCTTTGTTCATAATGATGCTTTTTAAGCACAAAACAGTAGAATTAACCTATCCCTTACTCCATTAAATCTTAGGGCTTACTTCTCTACTTTACTAATAAATGTCNCCTCTTTCAACTTCATCAAGAGGCCCTTTAATTCCTCTTGACTTACTGACATGAGGGTGGTGTCATCTGCATATCTGAGGTTATTGATATTTCTCCCGGCAATCTTGATACCAGCTTGAGCTTCATCCAGCCCAGCATTGGGCATGATGTATTCTGCATATAAGTTAAATAAGCAGGGTGACAATATATAGCTTTGATGTACTCCTTTCCCAATTTGCAACAAATCTGTCATTCCATATCCAGTTCTAACAGTTGCTTCTTGACCTGTATACAGACTTCTCAGGAGGCAGGTCAGGTAGTCTGGTGTTCCCATCTCTTTAAGAACTTTACCCAGTTTGCTCTGATCCACATAGTCAAAGGCTTTACAATAGTCACTGAAGCAGAAGTAGATGTTTTCCTGAGATTCTCTTGCTTTTTCTATGTTTCAACAAATGTTGGCAATTTGATCTCTTGTTCCTCTGACCTTTCTAAATATAGCTTGTACATCTGGAAGTTCTCAGTTCATGTACTGTTGAGGCATAGCTTGGAGGATTTTGAGCATGACCTACCTAGCATGTGAAATCATTCTTTGGCATTGCCCTTCTTTCAGATTGGAATGAAAACTGACCTTTTTCAGTTCTGTGGCCACTGCTGAGTTTTCCAAATTTCTTGGCATATTGAATGCAGCACTTCCACAGCATCATCTTTTAGGATCTGATATAGCTCAGCTAGAATTCCATCACCTCCATTAGCTTTGTTCATAATGATGCTTTTTAAGCACAAAACAGTAGAATTAACCTATCCCTTACTCCATTAAATCTTAGGGCTTACTTCTCTACTTTACTAATAAATGTCCTTTGTGGCATCTTTTTCCAAAGTAAAGCACTTCTGTCTGCATTAAAAGCCTAACAGGCAGATATTCTTTCTCCTCACTGATTTTCTTAATGGCATCTGGAAATTGTCTGCTGTCTCTTGGTCAACAGAAGCTGCTTCTCTTGTTATCTTGATGAATTTTTAGGCCAAACATCTTTCTGAAATTATCAAATCATCCTTTGTTGGCATTAACTTCTCCAGCTTTAGAGTCTTCACATTCTTTTTGCTTTAAGGTGACATAAAGTGACTTTGATTTTCCTTGAATCATGTTAGAGCCTTTAGATATACCTTTCTTAAAAGAATCCTGCACTCATATAAAAGCTGCATTTTCAATTGAGATAGAAACATTTCACAAAGAGTGCCAGGTTCTCATGCTTGCTGGTGTAAGTGCAGCAACAGTTTCACAAATTTCCTTTTCTTTTTCCTTTATAGTAGCCCCTATACTGGATTTGTTTATCTTGAAATGGTGGAATCACAGCTGCAGACCCCAACCCATCATATACATCAAGTAGTTCAACGTTTCCTGTAACGTCATGACTTTTCACTGCTTCCTGGGAGCTCTTCCACCATCCCTAGTAGCACTCCGTGGGTCCTGTGGTGCTATTCAAGGTTGACAATATTACATTGAGCAAAGGATGGTAAGAGGTCACTTTTTACTGTGATACACAGCTTATAGGATAGATGAACTGCTCATGTGGAGGTGATGAGTATCACATGCATTTCAAGTGGATCTTCAGCTGAACTCAGCACACTAGCAACGCAGGTGACTAGGAAGTTACTGCAGTAGGACAGTGTGCCCTATATAAACTTAGCCAAGTGTGATTTAATATCATGCCTTTATACTTCTTTAATGGAACCTGAGAAAACCAAAAATTATCTCCAGTTATGAGTGGTTCTGTGAGGAGGCCACTTGGGCAAAAGTTACTTTTAGAAAATGGTTTCTCCATAAAACCATGGATCTGTCATAGTGCAAGCTCATGGCAGGTGCTCAAAAACATGATTGAATGAAGACATATAGATGGCCAACAGACACATGAAAAGGTATTCAACATCACTAATTATTAGAGAAATGTAAATCAAAACGACAATAAGATATCACCCATTGTGGATGATATATGGTAATATATGGTAATAATAAATGGTCATTCTTTAAAAGTCTACAAAAAAATAAAGCTGGACACAGTGTGGAGAAAAGAGAACATTCCTGCACTGTCGGTGGGAATGTAAATTGATGCAACCACTATGGAGAACTATATGGAAGTTAAGATATTAAAAATAGAGCTACCATATGACTCAGCAATTCCATTCCTAGGTGTATATCTAGATAAAGCCATCATTCAAAAGGATACATGTACCAGAATGTTCACTGCAGGACCCTTCACGACAGCCATGACATGGGAGCAACATAAACATCCATCAATAGAGAAATTGATAGAGAAGATATGGTACTATTATACTCAACCATTTTTAAAAAATGAAATAATGTCATTTACAGCAACATGGATGAACCAAAAGATCATCATACTAAGTGAAATAAGTCAAATAGAAAATAGCCAATATTATATGATATTGCTTATATGTGAAATCTTTTTTAAAAAAATGATACAGCTGAACTTGTTTAAAAAATGGAAACAGACTCACAAAGTTTGAGAATGAATTTATGGTTCAGTTCAGCTCAGTTCAGTTCAGTCGCTCAGTCATGTCTGACTCTTTGCAACCCCATGGACCGCAGCATGCCAGGCCGCCCTGTCCATCACCAACTCCCGGAGTCCACCCAAACCTATGTCCATTGTTCNGTTTGAGAATGAATTTATGGTTCAGTTCAGCTCAGTTCAGTTCAGTCGCTCAGTCATGTCTGACTCTTTGCAACCCCATGGACCGCAGCACGCCAGGCCACCCTGTCCATCACCAACTCCCGGAGTCCACCCAAACCTATGACCATTGTTCCAGTGATGCCATCCAACCATCTCATCCTCTGTCATCCCCTTCTCCTCTTGCCTTCAATCTTTCCCAGCATCAGGGTCTTTTCAAATGAGTCAGCTCTCTGTATCAGGTGGCCAAAGTATTGAAGTTTCAGCTTCAACATCAGTCCTTCCAATGAACATGTAGGACTGATCTCCTTTAGGATGGACAGGTTGGATCTCCTTGCAGTCCAAGAGACTCTCAAGAGTCTTCTCCAACACCACAGTTCAAAAGCATCAATTCTTCAGCATTCAGTTTTCTGTGCTGTAGTTATGTTTTCTATGGTTATGTTTAATCATAAACCATAGTTTATGGTTACCAGAGGAGAAACCTGGGGTGAGGGAGGAGGATAGATTGGGAGTTTGGTATTGACATATAAACACTGCTATGTTGAAAATAGATAACCAATAAAGACCTACTTTATAGCACATAAAACTCTGCTCAGTACTCTGTAATAGACTAAACGGGAAAAGAATTTCATAAAGAATAGTTATATGTATATTCATAACTGAATCACTTTGCTGTACACTTGAAACTAACCCAACAATGTTAATCAAATATACTCCAATATAAAATAAAAATTAAAAAAGAAAAAATCCCTATGTAAAATGAAATACATCATGTTTTTATGTGGACATATTTTTCCCAGCTGTGAGTGATATTATGTATATTCTATATTTGTGTGTTTAAATTTTGATAACTTTTGATAATATATTTGTGTATATTGGTAATTGATAAAATACATGGGTTTCTACATCCATTTTACACATTCACAACACAATTTTTCTTAATTTTTTCAATATTTCTAGGTTATATAGTTTGCAAATTTCTTCAAATTATCTCAAAAAAATTTTTTCCAAAATGTTTATTGAAAAAAAAAATCATGTATGTATGGACCCATTGAAGTTCAAGCCCATGTAGTTCAAAGATCAATTGGTAAGAATTGTTCTTAAATTTTTCTGGGCCAGGTACTGTTTTTTTCTTTATTTATTTTTAATTGAAGGATAATTGCTTTACAATATTGTGTTGGTTTGTGCCATACATCAACATGTACCACCCATAGGTATACACATGTCCCTTCCTTCTTGAACCTCCCTTCCACCTCCCACCCCATCCCACCCCACTAGGTTGTTACAGAGTCCTGGTCTGAGTTCCCTGAGTCATACAGCAAATTCCCACTGGCCATCTATTTTATATATGAAAGTGAAAGTGTTAGTCATTCAGTCCTGTCTGACTCTGTGACCCATGGACTCTAGCCCACCAGGCTCCTCTGTCTAAGAGATTCTCCAGGTAAGAATACTGAAATGGGTTGCTATTTCCTTCTCCAGGGGATCTTACTGACCCAGGGATCAAACCCGGGTCTCCTGCACCACAGGCAGATTCTTTATCATATGAGCCACCAGGGAAGCCAATTTTACCTATGGTAGTGCGTGTTCTTCCATGTTACTCTTTCCATTCCTCCCACCTCCACCTTCCTTCCCTCAACCCCATGTCCATAAATTTGTTCTGTAATCTGCTTCTTCACTGCTGCCCTCCAAATAGGTTCATCAGTACCACCTTTTTAGATTCCATATATATGCATTAATACACAATATTTACTTTCTCTTTCTGACTTACTTCATTCTGTATAATAGGCTTTAGGTTCCTCCACTTCATTACAACCAACTCAAATGTGTTTGCCTTTATGACTGAGCAATATTCCACAGCTTCTTTATCCACTTGTCGGTCAATGGACATCTAGGTTCCTTCCATTTCCTAGCTATTATAAATAGTTCTGCAAAGAACATTGGGGCACATGGGTCTTTTTCAATTTTGGTTTCCTCAGGGTATATGGCTAGTAGTGGGGTTGCTGGGTCATATGGTAGTTTTATTCCTAGTTTTTTAAGAAATCTCAATAGTGTCCCACCAACAGTGTAAGAGGGTTCCCTTTTCTCCACACCCTCTCCAGCATTTATTGTTTGCAGATTTTTTTATGATGGCCATTTTGACTGGTGTGAGGTGATATCTTATTGTAGTTTTTATTTGCATTTCTCTAATAAGGAACATCTTTTTGTGTGTTTATTAGCCATCTGTATGTCTTCTTTAGGGAAATGTCTGTTTAGGTCTTTGGCCCACTTTTTGAATGGGTTGTTTGTTTTTTGTGGTATTGATTTATAAGAGATGCTTGTATATTTTGGAAACTAATCCTTTGTCAGTTGTTTCATTTGCTATTATTTTCTCCCATTTTGAGGGGGTTGCCTTTTCACATTGTTTACAGTTTCCTATGCTATGCAAAATCTTTTAAGTTCAATTCAATCTCACTTGTTTATTTTTGTTTTTATTTCCATTACTCTAGAAGCTCTGTCATAGAGGATCTTGCTGTAGTTTATGTCAAAGAGTCCTCTGTCTGTTTTCCCTTAAGAGTTATGTAGTTTCTGACCTTACATTTAGGTCTTTAATCCATTTTGACTTTATCTTTGTGTATGGTGTTAGGAAGTGTTTTAATTTCTTTTTTTT
>SJYW01046746.1:527026-545945 GCA_006410735.1 Raphicerus campestris | reverse complement strand
AGCCACCAGGGAAGCCAATTTTACCTATGGTAGTGCGTGTTCTTCCATGTTACTCTTTCCATTCCTCCCACCTCCACCTTCCTTCCCTCAACCCCATGTCCATAAATTTGTTCTGTAATCTGCTTCTTCACTGCTGCCCTCCAAATAGGTTCATCAGTACCACCTTTTTAGATTCCATATATATGCATTAATACACAATATTTACTTTCTCTTTCTGACTTACTTCATTCTGTATAATAGGCTTTAGGTTCCTCCACTTCATTACAACCAACTCAAATGTGTTTGCCTTTATGACTGAGCAATATTCCACAGCTTCTTTATCCACTTGTCGGTCAATGGACATCTAGGTTCCTTCCATTTCCTAGCTATTATAAATAGTTCTGCAAAGAACATTGGGGCACATGGGTCTTTTTCAATTTTGGTTTCCTCAGGGTATATGGCTAGTAGTGGGGTTGCTGGGTCATATGGTAGTTTTATTCCTAGTTTTTTAAGAGATCTCAATAGTGTCCCACCAACAGTGCAAGAGGGTTCCCTTTTCTCCACACCCTGTCCAGCATTTATTGTTTGCAGATTTTTTTATGATGGTCATTTTGACTGGTGTGAGGTGATATCTTATTGTAGTTTTTATTTGCATTTCTCTAATAAGGAACATCTTTTTGTGTGTTTATTAGCCATCTGTATGTCTTCTTTAGGGAAATGTCTGTTTAGGTCTTTGGCCCACTTTTTGAATGGGTTGTTTGTTTTTTGTGGTATTGATTTATAAGAGATGCTTGTATATTTTGGAAACTAATCCTTTGTCAGTTGTTTCATTTGCTATTATTTTCTCCCATTTTGAGGGGGTTGCCTTTTCACATTGTTTACAGTTTCCTATGCTATGCAAAATCTTTTAAGTTCAATTCAATCTCACTTGTTTATTTTTGTTTTTATTTCCATTACTCTAGAAGCTCTGTCATAGAGGATCTTGCTGTAGTTTATGTCAAAGAGTCCTCTGTCTGTTTTCCCTTAAGAGTTATATAGTTTCTGACCTTACATTTAGGTCTTTAATCCATTTTGACTTTATCTTTGTGTATGGTGTTAGGAAGTGTTTTAATTTCTTTTTTTTATTTTCTTTTACACGAAGCTGTCCAGTTCTCCCAGCACCACCTATTGAAGAGAATGTCTTTTCCCCATTGTATATTCTTGCTTCCTTTGTCAAAGATAAGTTTAGGCCAAGTTCTTTTTATATGGATACATTTCTGACTACCTTTTTAAATAACTCTATAAAGAACTATTTTTAATAAGAAGTATCAATTATTCTAAATTCAGTTGGGTAACATTTTTCTTAGAAAATATTACATTTCACTTAGATTTTCTTATTTCTTGGCACAGCATAGTACATAATGGTGGTTGAATAGCTCCAGGGGGAAAGCATTTAATCTACATAATATGATTTTAAATTTATTAGTTTAAATATATAAAATAGTCTCTTGGTTGGAGAAGGCAATGGCAGCCCACTCTAGTACTCTTGCCTGGAGAATCCCATGGACTGAGCAGCCTGGTAGGCTGCAGTCCATGGGATCGCTAAGACTCGGACATGACTGAGAGACTTCACTTTCACTTTTCACTTTCATGCGTTGGAGAAGGAAATGGCAACCCACTCCAGTGTTCTTGCTTGGAGAATCCCAGGGACGGGGGAGCCTGGTAAGCTACTGTCTCTGGGGTCACACAGAGTTGGACACGACTGAAGCGACTTAGCAGCAGTCTCTTGGTACTGTGATCATCAAGAAGCAGAAGAATTAGCATTTTATCACATTATGTTAGTATGCTAAAATTACCATGACAGACTGCAATGAAGATATTGGGAGTATGAATCTAATGACTGAAAGCAAGCAAAATAATATATTTAAAATAATACTTTTTCAGAATTACTTTTTTTACAATATGAACAAGAATATCTTTAAATACTTTGAAAAAAAGATAAGCATACTGGTTTTTATTTTTAAATGAAAGATGTCTCTTTTCTAACCAGTATTTTCATATTTAAACACAAGTAATACAATTTCCATATTGATACTTGCTCCTACATGTGTATATTTTTGAGATCACGTTTGCCAAACTATAAGCAACTTGGTATCAAAGAATATGTCCTAATACCTAGGAAATTGTCCAGAGCATAAGCACATAGGGCCACAGTTAAATGAATGAATAAAAAAATGTGTAGAGATCACCAGAGCAAGTGGTATTTATTCATCATTTCACTGAGCCCTACTTGCTTATATCAAATGACAACTGATCTATGATAGGAAACAAATGGAGAGGCAGCTCTCCAAAGTATGGCCTTTGGTTACTATTTATTGAAAGGATACCTTTGGTTAATTCAATTGTATATTTAAATAAACTANTCTCTAATAAGGAACATCTTTTTGTGTGTTTATTAGCCATCTGTATGTCTTCTTTAGGGAAATGTCTGTTTAGGTCTTTGGCCCACTTTTTGAATGGGTTGTTTGTTTTTTGTGGTATTGATTTATAAGAGATGCTTGTATATTTTGGAAACTAATCCTTTGTCAGTTGTTTCATTTGCTATTATTTTCTCCCATTTTGAGGGGGTTGCCTTTTCACATTGTTTACAGTTTCCTATGCTATGCAAAATCTTTTAAGTTCAATTCAATCTCACTTGTTTATTTTTGTTTTTATTTCCATTACTCTAGAAGCTCTGTCATAGAGGATCTTGCTGTAGTTTATGTCAAAGAGTCCTCTGTCTGTTTTCCCTTAAGAGTTATATAGTTTCTGACCTTACATTTAGGTCTTTAATCCATTTTGACTTTATCTTTGTGTATGGTGTTAGGAAGTGTTTTAATTTCTTTTTTTTATTTTCTTTTACACGAAGCTGTCCAGTTCTCCCAGCACCACCTATTGAAGAGAATGTCTTTTCCCCATTGTATATTCTTGCTTCCTTTGTCAAAGATAAGTTTAGGACAAGTTCTTTTTATATGGATACATTTCTGACTACCTTTTTAAATAACTCTATAAAGAACTATTTTTAATAAGAAGTATCAATTATTCTAAATTCAGTTGGGTAACATTTTTCTTAGAAAATACTACATTTCACTTAGATTTTCTTATTTCTTGGCACAGCATAGTACATAATGGTGGTTGAATAGCTCCAGGGGGAAAGCATTTAATCTACATAATATGATTTTAAATTTATTAGTTTAAATATATAAAATAGTCTCTTGGTTGGAGAAGGCAATGGCAGCCCACTCTAGTACTCTTGCCTGGAGAATCCCATGGACTGAGCAGCCTGGTAGGCTGCAGTCCATGGGATCGCTAAGACTCGGACATGACTGAGAGACTTCACTTTCACTTTTCACTTTCATGCGTTGGAGAAGGAAATGGCAACCCACTCCAGTGTTCTTGCTTGGAGAATCCCAGGGACGGGGGAGCCTGGTAAGCTACTGTCTCTGGGGTCACACAGAGTTGGACACGACTGAAGCGACTTAGCAGCAGTCTCTTGGTACTGTGATCATCAAGAAGCAGAAGAATTAGCATTTTATCACATTATGTTAGTATGCTAAAATTACCATGACAGACTGCAATGAAGATATTGGGAGTATGAATCTAATGACTGAAAGCAAGCAAAATAATATATTTAAAATAATACTTTTTCAGAATTACTTTTTTTACAATATGAACAAGAATATCTTTAAATACTTTGAAAAAAAGATAAGCATACTGGTTTTTATTTTTAAATGAAAGATGTCTCTTTTCTAACCAGTATTTTCATATTTAAACACAAGTAATACAATTTCCATATTGATACTTGCTCCTACATGTGTATATTTTTGAGATCACGTTTGCCAAACTATAAGCAACTTGGTATCAAAGAATATGTCCTAATACCTAGGAAATTGTCCAGAGCATAAGCACATAGGGCCACAGTTAAATGAATGAATAAAAAAATGTGTAGAGATCACCAGAGCAAGTGGTATTTATTCATCATTTCACTGAGCCCTACTTGCTTATATCAAATGACAACTGATCTATGATAGGAAACAAATGGAGAGGCAGCTCTCCAAAGTATGGCCTTTGGTTACTATTTATTGAAAGGATACCTTTGGTTAATTCAATTGTATATTTAAATAAACTACCCCGTTAAAAAGTCAAGTTTAAATGAGGTTTAAGTTTGTCATTAACTTGCTTCATGAATTTCAATATAACATGGGTTACACTTCTATGTAGTTCTTGGAGGCAGGCAAAACTGTTACAAATATTTAGATACATCAAGAAACTGGGCATCTGTCTCCACCCTTGCACTTAGAACTCAGCATTTATATAACACAAGTGTTTTCAAGTAAATGACAACATCAGAGTCAATTCTCATCACATCCCACTGAAGACATGATTTCCTAATTTTCTTCTTACCAGTTCAAAAATTCTCAGTTCTGAAGTTTTACATGTAGGGAAGCACAACCAACTGTCCTTTCTTTTTAGATTTGCCAAGCCCTATAATCCTCTCTGGCTCCTTCTTTCACTTACCTCGCCTTAACGACAGCATCCCCATCCCTGAGAATGTTACCACAGGCTTCAATCTGATCTAATGCCTGTCATTCCACCTTAAGTGGATTGTCCAGAAATCAAACTTCCACAATAAGTTCCTGCTTAAGACTCTTGGCCATTTTCCTTTGGCAAGATTGAAGTAGAGGAACCCTATAGCCTATCCTACAAGGAGTTTTTCAGTCGAGATATGACCCAACTTTCCAGGGTCATCTCTTGCCCTCTCCTTGCCATAAACCCACTTCACTGACCTTGTAGCCAGATTTTCAGCTCTCTGAATACTGCAAGTCTCTTCATGGCTGCCTGCCTTAGAAGGCTCTTATTACTCAATCCCATTTGTCAGAATTTTATCATTCAAGCTCCAAATTTAACTCTTACTTTTTCTGTGAAACTCTATTAAATCCACCTTCTGACCATGCCTGAATGAACCTCTCTTTCCTCAACCAGAAAACAAAACACATTAATATTATTTTTCTTTATTTATTGCCTTACTCCACCCACTCTCCTATTACACATTGAAATGGAAGCATTTCAAGTTCAGAGACCAGGTCTTACTCATCCTGTGCTTGGCAGCTTATACAATGCTTAATATATAGAGGTGATCCAATAAACACATGCTGTTGAGCACTCTTCATTCTTATTATGTGTAACAGGAGTAAGGCAAAGAGAAACAACCCAAAGTTGGCATTAAAACAAAACAGACATCTCCTCTGAAATGTCTAGTTTAGATTACCTCTGGTCTCATTAGCCAATCTCTTCCCCAGTAGGGCTCAGCATTGAAACAGGGCTCATGGGGAGACGGAGGAGGACAGCAAGTCCTGGAACCAGGCAACCTCAGAAGAGCTGGAGACAAAGCATGCCTGGGATAGTGTGGGGTGGGGCGGGGAGCAGGGCTGGGCCAGGTCCACCTGCACTCCACCACATCAGCTCCTGGGCCAAATTACTCCTCTCTTCCCAGCCCTCACTGCGCTGAGCTCAACTTCAGTGAATCCAAAACTTTGTCAGAGTTGCCCATATGTGAAAATGCTGAGTTGTTCTTCAGCGTCTGAGTTCCCATTATTTTAAAAACAAAAAAATTAAAAACCAGTCTCAATAACAAGGAGATCCAAGATAAGATAAATGATGGACACTGATGGAGGAGAGAGCAGGATTGAGTCTGCTCCTTTGTGAGTCACAATTTATGTGTGGTGGGCAGTGGAGGTGAGTCCACCTCAACCTGCAATCAGCTGCGACGTGAAAGACCACAATGGTCATAATGTAAAAACGACTATATTCAAGTTTCGCCTCACCGTGCCAGGCTCACACACACAGACACACACACATGCACTCACACACACACATTCTCTCATGGCCCCTGTCCTTATCAGCTCAGGCTGACATATAAAAATTACAATAGCTTTGACAACCTAAAAAATAGAAATTTATTTCTTACAGTTCTGAAGGCTGGAAATCCAAGATCAAGGTGTTGGCAAGGTAGGTATCATCTTCTCTGAGCTCATAGCTGGGCACCATCTTGCTATGTGCTCAGATAACGTCCTTGTGTGCTGAGGGAAAGGAGAGGGAGAGAGAGAGAGAGGAATAATGAGGGATGGGAGAGTTGTTCTAGTGTCTGTTACCAGAGCACCAATCCCATCAAGAAGGCTCCACCGTACTGACCTCCTAACCCTAATTACCTCCCAGAGGCATCCTCTCCAACTACCATAACGTCCTTCACACATGAATTTTGAACACAACCATTCAGCCCATAATGACCCCCAACCCATAAGATAAATAGCATCCAATGCTTTGCATGGCTTTAGCTCTATAAATCATGTCCTCTTCTCTGGAAAGTTCTGCCACTAGTGAGATGACATCCTCACTGTGTGGTTATATAATAAAAGATGATACATTATCCATAGTTCTTTTCATACTCCTTATTGTCTCCTTTCNTAAATCATGTCCTCTTCTCTGGAAAGTTCTGCCACTAGTGAGATGACATCCTCACTGTGTGGTTATATAATAAAAGATGATACATTATCCATAGTTCTTTTCATACTCCTTATTATCTCCTTTCCAGTTACTACTGCTTGTTAGACTTGTCGCACTGATGCACACATCTCCTTCACATTAGATGACACTTCCAGTGTCTAGTCTCCATGCAGTCCATCTGCTGCTTCTGTTTACAATCACCAGCCTACTGGTTCCAGAGATGCTTTTCAGGGGCTATTTCCATCCTTAAAAAAAAAAAAAAAAAAAAAAAAGCTAAATGTTTGCAAAAAATCTTCATGCAAATGTCGAAAAAGTCCATCTGAGGCAGGATGCATCCTTTTCTTGGACATGAACAGTACTCCTAGCTGTTAAAACATAAGACATCAAAACAATCTTACATGAAACAAAATTGATTGCTACAGAAATTCTACAGGGAACATATTTTTATGGAAGTTTTAAATTCCCTTGAAGCAGAAGGTTAATTTCTGTTTGGTTTATTTTCAGAAAAGGAGAAAAAAACTTAACTCCTGTAACCAGCTTAGAAGAGACAAGATAGAAAGGAAATTATTGAAAACAGGGATGAACAGAAACGCATCCCTTTGAACTAAGTAAAGGAACAAATCCTATAGTCCTGTGACATGAAAAGAAAAATCCATCATTAACAAAAGAGACTGTCTTGAGATCACTGGTCTCCTTTGAAAATATGGAGAAACAGCTCAGAACAACAATGATGGCCACTGCAAAGACTACAATTTGTGCATTATAAATGGTGTGCTTTTAATAAGTTCTTACACTGATATATATCTTCGTTAGAAAGAGCCTATTTCTCTCCAGGTCATTTTTCATGTTCTTCCCCCTTGAATAGAGCCTCCTTTTTCTAACAAAATAGCAATGTCCATATTAATGATATAAAACAGAACCAAATAAAAAACAAATTGTGCAACGTAGCTGTAATAACTCAGTTCCTGACCAATTCAACTACACTTGACGTTGGAGGGAAAGTTAGATATTATATCCCTGAGGACACTCATTCAAGCTTAAAAAGCTGACTGTGGAAGTGACAACACAGAGAGGGAGATGGAAGGAACGACAGCTATTTGTGCCAACTGTATGAATCCTGGGTGATTCACAGTTCAGAAAGTACCCACCTCCCAGGAGAGTCATGAGCCATGGAATGGCTTCCCTTTGACAACAAACCACCCCTGCTTGGCAAGGAAAGTCACCACCTTTATTTCCAGAAGCGAAGTCACTAGAAGTCACTGTGGCTACCTCTCTAATCTACGACAGGTACATCCAAATGTGGCTCAGCTTTTGGGGGACCCCTGGGGGCTTCACATATTTGTTCTTCTAGAGACATTATTCAAACCACTTTAGGTTCATCCACCTCACTCACATTCATTCTTTTTATGGTTAAGTAATATTCCATTGTATATATGTACCCAGGGGTGGGATGGATGGAGGGGAGGAAGGCTCAAGAGGGAGATGATATATGTATAATTAATCACAGCTGATCTGTGTTGTAGTAGGACAGAAATCACAAGCATTATTAAGCAATTTTTTAAAGCAGCATTGTAAAGCAATTTTCCTTCAATTAAAAAATAAATTAGAAAAAATTTAGGATAAAATGGGGTAATATTTTTTCCAAATGAGGGGGAGAACAGATTGGACACAGCATCTGGGGGGCACCAAGGCCTATGTGGGCAGCTGGGAGGAGCAGGCAGGAAAGGCTGGTAGTCGGGGTTAGGGGGTGGCAACAAGATGCCCTATTGTATGTGAGCAACATGAAGGAGAGTTTGGAACTTATCCTCAGTTTGATGGGAACACGTGTACACCCGTGGCAGATTCATGTTGATGTATGGCAAAACCAATACAGTATTGCAAAGTAAAAGAAAAAAAAATTCTTTTAACCAGGGCAGTAATGAATTTGTAATTTATCTGTGGTAGGGAAGTGAAGGAGCAGTAAGTAAAAAAGAGAAGGCAAAAAGAATGTAAAACAACAGACCTTTCATTACTCTTTCAAACACTGAAGATATGAGACTATGCGACTCTGACTTCTGCATTTCTCCACAAAGAATTGTCTCTACTTAAAGAAAATTTTAAGTGAATAAATACAGTGCTGGTTTCAGCTTATAATATAATAAATATGGCCCCAGTTTTTCTGCAATTCAGAGTATCCCTCTGTTCACTTATTCCACCATTATTTACTGACATGTACTGAGAGCCAAAGAATTGATGCTTTTGAACTGTGATGTTGGAGAAGACTCTTGAGAGTCCCTTGGACTGCAAGGAGATCCAATCAGTCCATTCTAAAGGAGATCAGCCCTGGGATTTCTTTGAAAGGAATGATGCTAAAGCTGACTCATTGGAAAAGACTCTGATGCTGGGAGGCATTGGGGGCAAGAGGAGAAGGGGATGACAGAGGATGAGGTGGCTGGATGGCATCACGGACTTGATGGACATGAGTCTGAGTGAACTCCGGGAGTTGATGATGGACAGGGAGGCCTGGCGTGCTGCAATTCATGGGGTCGCGAAGAGTCAGACACGACTGAGTGACTGAACTGAGAGTATAGTGCCAAGCTAAGTAACAGCAACTCAAAGATGCATGTACCTAAGTATACAGTAGAGTTCAGCAGTGTCAAAACACAAAATTGTCATCCAGGTCACAAATATAAACACTACCTCACAGCGGAATCCACCACTATAGGTCAAATTGTACCCCAAATGTGTATTTTTCCCATGTGATAAATTCATGGACATTGCAATGGGGCAATAATCATGTGAACTATTGGTTTAAGTTCAGTCTCATAGTTGTATGAAAAAGGGGTAATTGAACTTGAGGTACAGTTCAATCTTAAAAGGCAAAATATCTTATTAGAAGATACATGGATAGCAAATAAGTACATTCAAAGATGCTCCATGCCACTAGTCATACGGAAATGAAAATTAAAACTACAATTGGATGACACCACACAGCTATTGGAACATCTGAAATTAAAGCTTGACTGCAACAAGTGTTGGCATGTGGAGAGTTATAACTCACTATTATCTCACTACTAAGTGGTAACATAAAATGGAACAGACACTCAAGAAAAAGCCTAGACTTTATTAGAAAGTTAAATGTACATGCAACCTAGAACTCAGTCATTGTACACCACAGCTGCTTTCCCAAGAGGAAAGAACACATATGTGACAACAAAAATTGATACACAAATGTTCATAACAGGTTTATCTGTGATTGCTCAAAACTGGAAACAATCCAAATTTCCACCAACAAGAGAATGAATAAACAAAGTATGTTATATCCTTACCATGGAACACTACTCAGCAATGAAAAAAGAAATGCCATGAAATGGTTGATTTTCAAAATAATTGTTCTGAGTGAAAAAAGACCAAAAAGTCACATACTACATAATTTCATGTATATTGCCAGGAGAAACATCAATAACCTCAGATATGCAGATGACAGTACCCTTATGGCAGAAAGTGAAGAGGAGCTAAAGGGCCTCTTGATGAAGGTGAAAGAGGAGAGTGAAAAAGTTGGCNCATGTGAAGAGTTGACTCACTGGAAAAGACTCTGATGCTGGGAGGGATTGGGGGCAGGAGGAGAGGGGAACGACAGAGGGTGAGATGGCTGGATGGCATCACGAACTCGATGGGTGTGAGTCTGAGTGAACTCCGGGTGTTGGTGATGGACAGGGAGGCCTGGCGTGCTGCGGGTCATGGGGTCGTAAAGAGTCGGACACGACTGAGCGACTGAACTGAACTGAATGGAGTCATAGCAACATTAAGCAGAGGTGCATTTACCCCCTCCCCCTGCACATGCACAGTCTCCCTCATTATCAATACCATCCCGAGGCAGCACATATGTTGCGAGCAAAGAACCCAGACTGACATGTCATAATCACCCAAACTCCAGAGCTGACATTACAGTTCACTGTTAGCATTGTCTACTCTATGCTTCTGTACAAATGTATAATGACAGATATCCATCATTTTATTATCATATAAAAATAATTTTGCTGCCCTAAAATTGTTCTCTTCTCCATCTAGAAAATGAATTTTTATTTAACTTCTTTTAATCCTTTAATTTTATGCATATCTTAAGTGGTAATTTTTATCTCTTTGGTTAACTGCCTTTTAGAAAATGAGTTAATGGTCAAAGAACGGCTTCCCCCATGGCTCAGTGGGTAAAGAATCTGCTTGCGATGAAGGAGACACAAGAGATGTGGGTCAAAGAATATATATTTTGCAATACTTGAAAAAGTCATCTTTAAGTGATATATGTTTAAGTACATTAAATGTAAAACTTTATATACAAGAGTTCAGTGGTTCACATGTGTTTTAAGAATCTTGTTATTGCTCAGTTGATATCCTCCGTGCTTTAGGCATTTTTGACTCAGTGTTGAAATGAGTCTTGATGTGAAAAGATTTCATACTGAGACTCCCTGGTGAACACAATAATGAAGGTTATTTGGTTGATATGTTTATTTTTTCAAACTTTACCAGCACTGACCTCCTAAGTATTAAATCTCAGCATGAAGATATTTCTAAGTTATACACTGTACAACTTGGATACATATGTACGTTATGCATTGTTAGTTATAGACTATACACTGTAGTCACCCACAGCACTTCAGGGATGTTATATTGTAGTGCCAAGATCATCTTCTTGTAGCCACTGGAGCTTTTCAAAATCATCAGGCCCTAAAATTATGGCTGCTGCTTATTAAGACAGTACAGTGTTTTTAAAGATTTCTCTTATCAAGGTCATGCCCCACAAGTATTACTGCAAAAATTTCCTATACTATTATCAAATAAAAGTCCTTTGTCATCTTATTTTTTCCTGCATAGTTGGATGTATACATGTGATGTACTTTTTAGTCCATGGGGTTCTTCAAATAGAGCATTTACTGATTTGAAAATTTTCAGAAAAATATTTTAGAAAAAATCTTCCTCTGATTTTTCTACTTTATTTTGATCAATATATAATCAACTGTTTTCATTGTTGGATTTTTATCACATCACTGATAGGTGTTAAACAATGATTCTTCATAATTCATGACCCAAAGAAAAAGAAAGGAATGAAAGGCTTATATAGCAAATATCATACAAAAAAATTTTATAAGCACAAACACATTAATATTCAGATAATACTAGGCTACCTCTCAAAAACAGAAGCACATTTATAATGTATTTTATTTCTTGCTAGAAATAAGATAGCACAAATTTTCAGAAGAACTAAAAATTATTTTGATGTCTTTGCTTCAGTGTTCTTGAAATGGCACCCTTTTTCAATATTTTGGTATAGGTCACTACCGGTAAATAATCCATGCCTTTTACTCTTTAATGGAGTGAGGGATTGGGGGTGGCTAGACAAATGTTGGTATAAGTAGAATTACAGTAGCAAGAGAATCTGGTGTTGATCATCTTAGTGACATTATTTTATTCTTGTCAAGAGAATCCTGTTAATTTATACATTGAGATTCCATCCAATGAGCCAAAGAATGCATTCCAACAGGAAACTCCTATTTCACCTTTCAGTAAAATCATGATGGTCCAAATACATGGGTCAAGCACATGCAAACACTTTTAAAGGGGAAATTTAAAGAATCCCTGGGCTATGATTAACTAAGAAACAACACAATGGAAAGATAACACCCTCTTATTCAGGCCCAATTGTATATCAAATCCTGGTATTTTCAATTATTATGGCAAGATGTCCTGCTTGCTGCTGATTTTCTTGGTGGTACAGAGGCCACAAATATGACCTGAAAGTAGAACAAGGTCAAAGGGAATTTTGTTTTTCAGTTGCTCAGTCATATCTTTGCCACCCCATGGACTGCAGCATGCCAAGTTTCCATGTCCCTCACTATCTCTGGGAGTTTGTTCAAACTCAGGTCCATTGAGTTCATGATGCCATCCAACCATCTCATTCTCTGTTGCCCCCTTCTCCTCCTGCCTTCAATCCTTCCCAGGATCAGGGTCTTTTCCAGTGAGTCAGCTCTTTGCATCAGGTGGCCAAAGTGCTGGAACCTCAGCTTCATCATCAGTCCTTTCAGTGAATATTCAGGGTTGATTTCCTTTAGGATTGACTGCTTTGATCTCCTTGCATAAGAAATCTAAAAGTCAAAGTAACTACCAAAATTAAACTGTAAACATGGCTATCAGGCTGGTTAAGCAACAGGGGTATGTGGACATTTTTTAGGACAAGGACACTAAAAATGCTCAAGAGAGAAGGGCCTTCTCTGGATGCTGGAAACTTCTCTGTTCCCCAGTAGTTAAAGGCTGGAACAGGAAACATTTGTGAAGTGGACACCTTCATCAGAAGAAAACTTGGGGCTGCGATTAAGGAAATGTTTCACCCCTGATCTTACTAACCAGTGTTCAATACACATAAATTATGGATTTCAAAGTAACTGAGCAAAGACAAAACCAAGGCAGGCAAGAATCACCATGTACTTAGAGTCCAGGGGACAGGCAACAGCAATATCAGGTGTAAGCACATGAGTGTCACAAAGACGTTTGGGCCTTCAGACGTAGTCATTGTAATGCCTAAAGATCTTGGGTAGCATACATATCACTCATAATAAACACAAGTTGTAACTAAAATGAGATACCATGGGTTATATCAACTTGGAAAAAAACTTTTTCCCACTGGTGGAAGAAAAGCAAAACATTTTTTTATTGAGGTATTTGTTGTTGTTCAGTCACTTAGTCATGTCCGACACTTTGCAACCCCATGAACTGCAGCACATCAGGCTTCCCTGTCCTTCACTGTTTCCCTGAGTTTGCTCAAACTCACATCCATTGAGTCAGTGAAATCATCCACCCAGCTCATCCTCTGCTGCTCCCTTTTCCCTCTGCTCTCAATTTTTTCCAGGATCAGAGTCTTTTCTAGAGTTGGCTGTTTACATCAGGAGACCAAAGTGTTGGAGCGTCAGTTTCAGCATCAGTCCTTCCAGTGGATATTCAGGGTTGATTTCCTTTAGGATTGACTGGTTTGATCTCCTTGTAGTCCAAGGAACTCTCAAGAGTCTTCTCCAGCTATTCAAAAGCATCAGTTCTTCAGCACTCAGCCTTCTTTATGGTCCAATTCTTACATCCATACATAACTGCTGAAAAACACATAGCTTTCTCGATATGGATCTTTGTCAGCAAAGTGATATCTCTGCTCCTTAATGTGTTGTCTATATTTGTCATAGCTTTTCTTCAAAGGAGCATGTGTCTTTTAATTTTGTGTATATTGAAGTATAACTCATGTACAATGTTGTGTTAATTTCTGCTATACAGCAGTGACTCAGTTATACACACATATATATGAGTGTATGTGTGTATATATACACTTTTTCTTCATATTCTTTTCTATTACAGTTTATCACAGGATATTCAATATTCTTCCCTGTGTGACACAATAGGACTCTGCTATTTATCCATTCTGTGTATGATAGCTTGCATTCTACTAACCCCAACCTCCTACTATGTCCAATCTCACCTTTTTGGCACCCCCAGTCTATCCATTCTGTTTCTGTTTCATAGATAAGTTTGTGTCATATTTTAGATTCCACATATAAGTGATTTATGGTGTTTGTCTTTCTCTTTTTGACTTACTTCACTTAGCAGGATAATCTCGGGAAAAAATTTCAAGTTTGTTTTTGTTGGTACACTGCTAATGGAAGGATAAATTTCTACAATTTGGAAAAATTGCCAGCACCCATATCCTTTAATATAACAATTCCACTTACAGCAATTTTTCCTACAAAATTACTCATACTTGCAAAATGACCTATTCATTTTATAAGTATACTTAGTGAGCACCAACTGCATACCAGCTATGATTCTAGGCACTGAAAAGGAATAGAAATCTGTGGAGTCTCTTGAGGCTTGTATTAGTTGGGGAAATAGGTTGTCAATAAGCCAGTGCAGGGACTTCCCTGGTGGTCTAGTAGTTGGGATTTGCCTTCCAATGCAGGAAGTACAGATTTGATCTCCAGTCAGGGAGCTAAGATCCACATGCCTGCCCCATGGCCAAAAAAAAAAAAAAACAAAATATAAAAAGAAGCAATATTGTAAGAAATTCAATAAAGACTTTAAAATGGTCCACAGCAAAGAAAAAAAGAATTTTTTTAAAGCATAATGTCAAGTGATGCAAGAACAAAATTCAAGCAGGGTGAGAGGGGTAGGGAGGAAGGAAGGATGGAGGCTGTTTCCATAAGGCCGGTAAGGAGGCAACTTTTAAACAGCCCTGAGTGAGACAAGGAAAGAGCCATGCAGGTCCCCACAAGAAGTGTGTTCTAAATACACAGCCTCACAACTCTGCTCATAAAAATTAAAATCTACCTAGATATCATCAATAGGGGCCTGATTAGATAAATCATAGATAGGTGGATGGATGCAATACAATGTGTGTATTACATATGTGTATAAACAAAAAGAAGAAAATGATGGGGTGGCTTTAGGGAAGTACTGGGCAATTGGGGGAACTGATTTATTTTTCACTGACTCTCTCTTTATACCTTTCAGGTTTTGCACCAAATGTACGTGCTCTTTTTTTTTTTTAATACTTCAATAAAAAAGAAAAATCTTTATTACAAGGGTTGATCAGCTGATACATAAGTTGATTATTGCTATTTTTAGTTTTATTAATTTGTTGAAAGAATATTTAATATTTTAAAAACTACCTGTGACTCAGGTTCCAAAATGAGCATACATATTGGTCAATACTTGACCAAGATTCAATAATGGAAATGTTTATTCAAGCATTTATCCAAATGCTTCCCACATCACAGTATCNGTGTTGGAGCGTCAGTTTCAACATCAGTCCTTCCAGTGGATATTCAGGGTTGATTTCCTTTAGGATTGACTGGTTTGATCTCCTTGTAGTCCAAGGAACTCTCAAGAGTCTTCTCCAGCTATTCAAAAGCATCAGTTCTTCAGCACTCAGCCTTCTTTATGGTCCAATTCTTACATCCATACATAACTGCTGAAAAACACATAGCTTTCTCGATATGGATCTTTGTCAGCAAAGTGATATCTCTGCTCCTTAATGTGTTGTCTATATTTGTCATAGCTTTTCTTCAAAGGAGCATGTGTCTTTTAATTTTGTGTATATTGAAGTATAACTCATGTACAATGTTGTGTTAATTTCTGCTATACAGCAGTGACTCAGTTATACACACATATATATGAGTGTATGTGTGTATATATACACTTTTTCTTCATATTCTTTTCTATTACAGTTTATCACAGGATATTCAATATTCTTCCCTGTGTGACACAATAGGACTCTGCTGTTTATCCATTCTGTGTATGATAGCTTGCATTCTACTAACCCCAACCTCCTACTATGTCCAATCTCACCTTTTTGGCACCCCCAGTCTATCCATTCTGTTTCTGTTTCATAGATAAGTTTGTGTCATATTTTAGATTCCACATATAAGTGATTTATGGTGTTTGTCTTTCTCTTTTTGACTTACTTCACTTAGCAGGATAATCTCGGGAAAAAATTTCAAGTTTGTTTTTGTTGGTACACTGCTAATGGAAGGATAAATTTCTACAATTTGGAAAAATTGCCAGCACCCATATCCTTTAATATAACAATTCCACTTACAGCAATTTTTCCTACAAAATTACTCATACTTGCAAAATGACCTATTCATTTTATAAGTATACTTAGTGAGCACCAACTGCATACCAGCTATGATTCTAGGCACTGAAAAGGAATAGAAATCTGTGGAGTCTCTTGAGGCTTGTATTAGTTGGGGAAATAGGTTGTCAATAAGCCAGTGCAGGGACTTCCCTGGTGGTCTAGTAGTTGGGATTTGCCTTCCAATGCAGGAAGTACAGATTTGATCTCCAGTCAGGGAGCTAAGATCCACATGCCTGCCCCATGGCCAAAAAAAAAAAAAAACAAAATATAAAAAGAAGCAATATTGTAAGAAATTCAATAAAGACTTTAAAATGGTCCACAGCAAAGAAAAAAAGAATTTTTTTAAAGCATAATGTCAAGTGATGCAAGAACAAAATTCAAGCAGGGTGAGAGGGGTAGGGAGGAAGGAAGGATGGAGGCTGTTTCCATAAGGCCGGTAAGGAGGCAACTTTTAAACAGCCCTGAGTGAGACAAAGAAAGAGCCATGCAGGTCCCCACAAGAAGTGTGTTCTAAATACACAGCCTCACAACTCTGCTCATAAAAATTAAAATCTACCTAGATATCATCAATAGGGGCCTGATTAGATAAATCATAGATAGGTGGATGGATGTAATACAATGTGTGTATTACATATGTGTATAAACAAAAAGAAGAAAATGATGGGGTGGCTTTAGGGAAGTACTGGGCAATTGGGGGAACTGATTTATTTTTCACTGACTCTCTCTTTATACCTTTCAGGTTTTGCACCAAATGTACGTGCTCTTTTTTTTTTTTNTCATGGAAAAAGCAAGAGAGTCCCAGAAAAAACGTCTATTTCTGCTTTATTGCCTATGCCAAAGCCTTTGACTGTGTGGATCACAATAAACTGTGGAAAATTCTGAAAGAGATGGGAATACCAGACCACCTAACCTGCCTCTTGAGAAATCTATATGCAGGTCAGGAAGCAACAGTTAGGACTGGACATGGAACAACATACTGGTTCCAATAGAAAAAGGAGTACGTCAAGGCTGTATATTGTCACCCTGCCTATTTAATTTATATGCAGAGTACATCATGAGAAACACTGGGCTGCAAGAAGCACAAGCTGAATTCAAGATTGTCAGGAGAAATATTGATAACCTCTGATATGCAGATGACACCACCCCTATGGCAGAAAATGAAGAGGAACTAAAAAGCCTCTTGATGAAAGTGAAAGAGGAAAGCAAAAAAGTTGGCTTGAAGCTCAACATTCAGAAAACAAAGATCATGGCATCTGGTCCCAGCACTTCATGGGAAATAGATGGGGAAACCGTGTCAGACTTTATTTGGGGGGGCTCCAAATTCACTGCAGATGGTGACTGCAGCCATGAAATTAAAAGACACTTACTTCTTGGAAGAAAAGTTATGACCAACCTAGATAGCATATTCAAAAGCAAAGACATTACTTTGCCGTCTAAGCTCTGTCTAGTCAAGGCTATGGTTTTTCCAGTAGTCATGTATGGATGTGAGAGTTAGACTGTGAAGAAGGCTGAGTGCTGAAGAATTGATGCTTTTGAACTGTGGTGCTGGAAAAGACTCTTGAGAGTCCCTTGGACTGCAAGGAGATTCAACCAGTCCATTCTGAAGGAGATCAACCCTGGGATTTCTTTGGAAGGAATGATGCTAAAGCTGAAACTCCAGTACTTTGGCCACCTCATGAGAAGAGATGACTCATTGGAAAAGACTTTGATGCTGGGAGGGATTGGGGGCAGGAGGAGAAGGGGACGACTGAGGATGAGATGGCTGGATGGCATCATGGACTCGATGAACATGAGTCTGAGTGAACTCAGGGAGATGGTGATGGAGAGGGAGGCCTGGTGTGCTGCGATTCATGGGGTTGCAAAGAGCTCGACATGACTGAGCGACTGAACTGAACTGAACTTTTGTTAAATGCACTTTAACGTCAAAAATTTAGTCCACTTTTATGTGCAACAATTTTTAGTCATCATTATATACCAATATGAAAGTAGAAAAGTCAGTGGTATCTGTTAAATATAAACTATTTTAAACTCTGTATTCATTTGAGAAATATCTAGTTGATGAAGTGGAGCTTAATAAAGAAAAAATAACTATATATTTACTATGCACAAACTCCAGTGCCATGAGCATTCTCATTTAGTCTTGTCAATAAATCTATGAATCAGATACCATTGTTATTCCCATGTACACATTGGAGAATCAAAAAAAAGTGAAAGAGTTCCAGACAAAGACTTTGACTTGTGGATCACAACGAACTGTGGAAAATTATTCAAGAAATGGGAATACCAGACTACCCGACCTGCCTTTTGAGAAATCTGTATGCAGGTCAGGAAGCAACAGTTAGAACTGGACACAGAACAACAGACCGGCTCCAAATTGGGAAAGGAGTATGTCAAGGCTGTATATTGTCACCCTGCTTATTTAACTTTTATGCAGAGTACATTATGAGAAATGTTGGGCTGGATGCAGCACAAGCTGGAATCGAGATTGCCGGGAGAAATATCACTAACTTCAGATATGCAGATGACACCACCCTTATGGCAGAAAGTGAAGAACTAAAGACCTTCGTGATGAAAGTGAAAGAGGAGAGTGAAAAAGCTCGCTTAAAATTCAACATTCACAAAGCTAAGATCATGGCATCTAGTCCCATCACTTCACAGCAAATGGGGAAATAGTGGAAGCAGCAACAGACTTTATTTTGGGGGGCTCCAAAATCACTGCAGATGGTGATTGCAGCCATGAAATTAAAAGATACTTGCTCCTTGAAAGAAGAG